>RCHF01000918.1:0-12446 GCA_003987895.1 Neonothopanus nambi
AGTATAATAAAGTAGTAGTTAACCATTGATCATTCTGAACATGAGTCATRTTCAGAAGATTCTCAGATTGGAATTTTCCAGATCACTATGTGTTTATCAAGGAATTAAGCCAATATTTATATATGTAACAAGTCATTAGAGCATATTTGAACCAATGCAAGACCATAAGGTATAATCATCACAAAACTCAAGATGGTGTAAAATATGTTCACCATCATGGGTACTAATTGCTGTATACCAGAAMAAACAAGCTCYAATTTAATYAAATATGCACTAATGATTCATTATGAGCCCACTTAAATGTTATAAAACTGGTTTTACATTGGTTCAAATATGCTCTATTACCATGCAATACCAGTACCTGCAGTACCTGGTTTAAATGCTGCAATTTTGAATTTACTKATATCACCATGAGGAGTCATAAGAATTAGGTCTTATTATTTGAGGATCTGTTCAATTAAATTTGAACTATGCTCAGAAGCTAAACTCAAGTCTTCTAGTATTAAGTATCAACTTGAAGATAGATTCTGAAGGACGTGTAAGGAGAGTGTGTAAGGAAAGTACTTGACTCGGGTTGCCGCTTGCGTGTTGGATAAGCGGCAGGAACTTGGCCGAACGGCAACGGCTGTCATTCCCGGTCCCCACGGCTCTGGAACCTAGTCCGGTGATAAGCGAGGGCAACTAACTCTCGATTGCGGTAGATGATGTATGTGGCTGCAATACATCTGTATACTTCCTGGAAGCCAGTGTTCCAGCATGTGGACCCGAGCCACTTAATATCCCTACCTACCTACCTATCACACTTTCAAAATCCCTGAAAATTTTTGAATACAGTGAACAAAGTCATGTGGCAGTTTGACTATCGGAGACAGCAAGAATGAAATGTAGTGATTATAAGATTATAAACAGGGTTTAGAGAGATACACCACCTCAGACAGGAATGCTCTCGCCATCTCATTGCTCATTGGTGGCAATCTCAGGATTGGAATTGTTATGAGGCACTACTGTGCTGATTGCATTCAGTATTCTTTGTACGGTTTACCATACACTTTCAAATACTTTCCAGTCTGGTTCGTCGAGGTTACTTCTTAACCTTAGTCCGCAATGGACAGAGGCAAGTAAACATTGTAAACATCATAAGCTTCCATCAGGTTGTTTCTTAAGTCCACTAACCTTGCTGCACAGTTCTTCCTGTCCACTCGGACCTGCATCCTGTATTCTTTGTGAAGCTAACGCCCAGGCTACGATACACTAAATGTATCATAAGCTTCCACCTGCCAAATCATGTTGAGAGATCTGCACATAATATACCCGAGCCGATTCTTCTAACGTGTCATCGCAAAGAGAAAGGTGGGATTGGGATGAGAGTCAACAAATGTGATATACAGGTATGGCCGATTGGCTTTTACTGGATACTCAACATATGTGGGAACTTTAACGTAAGGAAGGGGAAGGAAGTCTATTAGAGCATAAATATCGCGTCTTTGACAATTATTGTGGATATGGTCACCCGATGACCACGTAGATTATGCCTCTGGCCAGGGGCCCTCGGGCTGTTGTTCCGCTTATTCGAACTGGCTTTAGGGCCGGCACACGTCTAGACTCACGATGACGCAGCTGAGTTTGAACCTCATTCGAACTAGCAGGGTAAGTCTCGACCACTACCTAAGGCACGTTAAATGACTCTTCTCAAAAACCATCGCTGGCAGCTGAACGTTCGCAATACGGTCGTCGTAGAAGTCGTCCGGTCTGACAAACTCGGTTGGACCAGCTCCCATAACCAGGAAAGCTACCGACATTTCTATTCAATCAGTCTAGTCTGGCTCAAACGCTGGCTAAAATTAGTATCACGAATATGGGTTGGGGAGGCGAACAGTTTACAATACTAGGCCCGGCAAGAGCGTATGCTTCGATGTTACTTTATAACTTATACTCTACTCGTTTCACTGATGGATGTCAGAGTCTAGACGGGATGTAACATGTGAGATATCTAGAAAAAGGTACGACTTGGTCCATTGTCCGAACTTCACTCATCTACGACTCGAAACTCTTTCCCCCGGGCAAGAATGACGATTTAGTGTAGCCTCACTAGAGAAACACTTCAAGCAAATTTTACAGTTCCACTCGCTGGTGATAGAGTGCTTCGCTGCTTCATGCCTTGCATAGTACGATTTCGTCAGTAGCAATCGAGGTAAGTTTTCGAGTTACTCACCTCAAACGGTCGTGCTGTCTCGAGAATCGACTTCCACAGCCCGATACGGAACATCGAAACGGGTGGGACTTCTTCGGTGCATGAGTCATTTCATGGACTTTGCGCGTATACTCCCTCACGAATCGCCTTCCGCATCCGGGAAATTGACAGGGATACTGGCGAGCTACACGCGAAAGGGAGCCAACAACTTCGTTGTCTGGAAATGTCCTAGACGAAGAGCAAGACAGCTCCGCAATCGGCTCATCTAGAGAATTTGATAGAGGTGATGTCGTTTCCAGTTGTCGAACCGCTGCATCATCACCGAAAATAGATGACATTTCGCCAGGACTCGATCTCGATGTAATGAAAAAGTCCTTGAAAGAACTTGAAAGGTCCCACTTCGCGATTCCATTTCCATCGTAAAGACCCTCTGAATTCATTCAGTGAATTTCTGATGAACTTGGAAGGTACGTGGATCTCCCTACCTAGAGACGAGGATGAAGCAGGCGAAGCTGCCTCCAGAGTATCTGGTTGAATGTATGATTCAAACTTTGAGTTGATTGCGGCACCGTCACTGGACATAACTCCGATCTCAAATGCACTTGAGTAAAGTGGTCTTGATTAATCTGACCATGATTCACTCACGTTCCCGTAGCAGAGATGGATTCTTCTCAAAGAACTCGTCTATCATAGCACATGATAAAGGGATCGCGAACAACAGCTCATGAGTCTAGGTCAAAATGTCAGAACATAAGCGCCACTCACCAGCAGAACTGATCGGACCGGCTCGGTCATCTTGGGTAGCGTCTATCTCATTGCATGCTGATTCTTATCAAGAAACATGAGAATTGAACTGGTAAGAACATAGTCGACACTCACTATCTTCTGTATGCAAGATGTCTTGCAAAATCTGCAACATTCTCTCCTGAGATTCTTCTGCAAAGGTGAATCAGTAATACGTACACGGTGCTGCTCCCGTTTGACATACCACTGAAATATTCTCGATGTTGATCCACAGATCCTGAAAGCTCTGACCTGCCAGTATCACCTGAAGTCTGAGCAGGAGGCGCAGTAACCGTAGGATTCTGCTGTGATTTTCCGAAACTAAAGGAAGCTAAAGAAGGATCCCGATTTGACGCAGTGATAGTGCTTTGCCATGTGATTGAAGGCCCAATGGAAATCTTCCAATCTTTGTCGCTTCCAGATTGAACATATATATTATATCCAGGCGAGACAACTATGACAGTGTTTAGCGTTGTAACATAGACTTTAGAGTTCAGTAACTAACCTCCTTGACCTGAATTGTCGGACTCTGAGGCCACTGGTGCCAGATTGAATGTAGGGTTCTGACCATCTGCATGCGAAAGATGGAGCTCAAATCGTGCTAGATGCTGGAGGGGGAATATAAAGGATGGCATCTCTTATGAAAGGAGGGAAGAAATTCGCTGCATCAGTCTATTTAAGTTTCCTACACTCGCGCATAGCCGGATAATCTTACAACATCACAGCAGATCCCACATCCTCGAGACCTTATCAGAAGGACTATTAGAGGCCGCCAATGTCTGTATATTCTCATCTCATATTCGTAAGTATCTTCTATACACGCCACCATATCCGTATTATGTAAATGAAAGATATCCGCCTGTATCCGCCTGAGGTTCCTATTGCAACCGAATGCTATTCGGAATAGTGAAAAATTCTCTCTTATAATCGGAGTTGTTTTGGATACAATATGGGGGTACATACCCGTAAGAGAAACCTGCCGGTATGTACTGCGGGACCAGTGCGGGTATCTTTGATTGATGGGGCCTCTATCACTTGGTCGTCTTGGGTTTCCTCAGAGTTGAAATTATTGGCATTCTGACGAGCCATTTCGAGGTTGTTGTTGGAGCGAGCGCGTATTTGATCGTGATTAGAAGGTTTACGAGTAATATTGTCATTCTGAGAACCACTCGACATCAGAAATCATGGAGAGGTAGCCGCGACGCGTGAACGACGCGAGGACGGAAAGATTCAAAAAAACAAAAAGCGGAAGTAACTAACAAGACGGAAAGCGTGATTTGAATGCAAAATGACATCATGGGTGAACGGGCAGAGGGATCGCTCTGGGATCCATTCAAGTCGACAAGAGAGGATATAAGGGTATTATAATGAAGGCAAGGGTATTATAACGTTTCCTGTACCTACGAAGACCCTTGTACTTACAATTATAATTCTATCCATCCAAATAAAGTCTATTTATATCATAATAATTCACCTGACAAGCAAATTATGATTATGTACCTCGCTAGCTAGGATATACTGAGCTGCTGCTGTTCTCTATGTACCATCCCGTGCGTACTTAATTGATTATTATCTCTTGCTAAGTAATTGAATGCGCTTCAGACGGATATTCGGTAACCGTCTAGGACTCAGCCTTAGGTAATATCGCAATTACTCTAAGATGATGCTACGGTAGATACGGTGAGTAGTTCAAGTGTTCAGTCGTATTATCAGTCTAATTCAAATTGGTATGAGCTCATGAAGCTGATGTAGTTGTAAGATCTTGATACCTTGGTCCTTCAGCAAACAGAATCTATGAACTCGCGCAACATCTTCCCCTGTAGATCATCCTCGGTTCCAATCGAAAACACGTTCGTGATATGATTGTGCCCTGAAATAACTGTAAACTCCGGTAATATCCCCTTTGGGCTGTATCGACGATATTTGTCCAGAAAATCAAAGACCGGGTCTTGAACTTCCTTTCTGGAAATCGTGGTTCTCGATCAAATCAAGTCAGGTAGATTGGTTGAAAGAGAGGACTTACGTATCATACTGTGTTAGCACGAATAAACAAGGTAGCGTTTTTGGGTCTAGCATGGGTGAATTGCGAGGAACGCGCTCGGTCAAACCGACAGGTGTGCGCGCTAAAACTTGCGCAGGATCGCTAGTCCCGTAATACTCCTTGATGTTCTTCATGTGTTCTGGTTAGATGGAGTCCAAGTGGAACGGAGTGGACAAATATATGACCCCTGCAATGGGAGGGAACAGTGTACCGACACCAGCATTGACTCGCACGAGATCACCTGCTGCCTGTGCGTAGACGTTGGTTGCGACATGAAGTCCCCCAGCGCTCTGTCCGACGAGGACGACTTTGTGAGGGTCGCCAGCTCCAAACTCAGGCTTAGAGATATTCTTATAGACCCATTCACGAACGAGCTGGATGTCATCGGCACCTCCGGGATAGGTTACGTTAGGCACAAGGCGATAATTCACGATGACTGCTATGATATCGTAAGAGGCAAAGTAGTGGCCTATAATATTCAAGGACATTCGAATGGAAGTCAGGCGGGGGAGGAACAACTACCCTCATGATCTGACTTACGTACCGATATTTGCATACACTAAGTCCTTGAGCCATTTGTCTCCGGAGACAAGTCCGCCTCCATGTACATACACCATTACCTGCCGCAACTTGGAGCCAGGCCTTGGACTACCCTCCCTTGGCATGTAAACATCGAGTACATTGCGTTCGTGTGGACCGTAGGCAATATTTTCCTGGATTTTTGCTTGGTACCTTCTAGGAAGCAGGTCTCGATGGAGTGATTCATAGAGATTCAGGAATTTCTGTGATAGGATATGTAAGTGCTCGGACTTGATTCTATAATCATACTGACCTCCATGACAGATTCCGACCGCTCTGTGCTAGTGGTCTCAATCTCTTCACGGATCCTGCCTTGCATTTTGTTCTGCAGCTGTAGGTGAAAGTAATACGAAGGTTAGTGAGATATTTATGAAGAAACTCTTAGGACCGTGTTACCGCGGTACCGCGATGCAAGAATAATAACAACGTCGTAATATTGCGAATATGATCGCATGAGCATCAGCCTAGGCTTCATAAGCTCATACAAATCTGACTAGAAATTCAGTATGATTGAATACTTGAACTATACAACATCCGTAACGCACGGGTCCATTGGGAGAAGGCTACAGTTTAGCCAACATTGCTCTCATGATTCAACATCATCGCAGAACGTCAGCCCTTGTACTCGCCTTCCCAGACGACGTCCTCAAGTCGCCATCAGTGTACTACTCTGAAATACATGTAGTACACTCCTCCTAGTCCTCCAGCAGAAATGCCTGCCGGGGAAATACAGCCGGATATAACCGACTCTTGAGGCTTACATAAGACGCCTTTGCATTTGACACTACAGCCGGTTGCATAAAAAACTGCAGGTCGCGACCTGAGTGTCTGATTTGTTGATATTTGTATGGATAGTTCCCCGGCCTAAACCGATCGAAGGCCGAGGCAGATTCATCCTCGTTCCCGGTCATTCCACGTGAGCATATTTGGACAACAAACATCCAAATTTAGTTTGTTTTGCTGAACAAACAAGTAGAGACTTCAATCCACGGTTCTCTACCTGTATCTCATCAAGATATAGCGTGCGGTATGCCTTGAGTAGTGAGACTAGGCACTTTCTATCCTCTAAATTGAGTGCACGAGAATGAGAGCTTGCCTCGGCCTTCGATCGGTTTAAGCTGGGGAACCAGCCATACAAATATCAACAAACAAGATACTCAAGTCGCGACCTGCAGTTTCTTATGCAACCGGCTGTACCTCTAACGAGGTTCTGCCTCCGGCAGTTGACTTGTCAATATCTCTTAGAGGGCTTGGTCACCAGGCTAACGCTGAGTAAGGCATGATGCCACGCCATTCAAACCCTCTCTTCGATGGAGCCGCCGCAAAACGATTCATCACTGCCGCCAAATCCACCCCCGTCCGTAAAAAATCATATCGTCGAAAGCCATCGATGAAGCGAGCGATGGGATGATATCTGTTTACTTCCTGGGGCATTGCACATTGATTATCGAGTTGATTTGGGTGGACATGTACAGGAAAACGCTAGTGATCAATGATCTTCTTGGAATCTGAAATATACACAAGTATACGACATTCCCAACGTGAGGTTCATCGAAACTACACTAAACCTGGATGGTACGAGGAATCTAACATCTTTTGTCATGAAACCAAAAGACTCACGGCACATCCTACTCAGTGATTTGGCCTCTACCCTTCCGCCGACAGCATCCCCAATTTGCGACGAAATACTTAACCGCTCGCCTATAATCTCCAGCCCCAATCTAATCTAGCAATACCCTCTTCTCTAGACTCTACCCGCTCCCCCACCCTCGCAAACGTCATCCAAGCCTATAATCACCCATCTCCTTTTCCATCAACTATACTAGCAGCGAACACACTTTTCGATACGTCCTCTGAAAGCGAAAGAGGCACCGTCCTACGTGACGTGTCCTGAGCGTACCAGAAACAATGGAGATCCGAGAAACTGTATCAATTCAGGAGAGGGACGAGAGCAAGAGGCTGCCGAGTAGGATCTACATACTTGGCTCGCCACGGATTCGGATTCGTACCTACCTCAGTGCTAGCATCATGATTAGCCCACCCGGCCCCACCGCCCCAAGCCTGGGCCTGACCTCTCACTCTCAACTCGGACCATATGTCGGGACTGCCTAGTACTGAAATTATGGCCGCTGTACATGGTCCCAGAGCGCAATTCGCCAAATTCGACCCGATGGCAATGACTCTGCTCGGCCACGCACCCACGGTGGCTGAACGCCACGGCGTCACGCTCCCAACTGAGGGAGTACCTGGTGGAATTCATCTCTCCAGCGTCATCATCCCTCCCGCTGCGAATATATATGCCTGCGCTGGTCCTGGATGCTCGTATCAAGTCACCTGAAGTTCTAGCGTTCGTTCTTCTACTTAACCCAGCCTTTGCAGGGGTCGAACCCTACCGAGACTCGTACTCGTATTGCCATGCGTATTCATGGGTGGTGCTGATATCGTTGGCCACCCGGGTGACCCCTCGGACGAGTCTCAGAATCTCATGCTGAGCAATCTTGTGAAGAGAATCGACGGTGTGGTGTAGGCGCCTTCGTATAGGCTCACCACGGTCCCTGAAAATACGCTCCCTGCTAATTTGCAGGATGTATTTACTACGTATCAGTATTTACTGAAGAAGGGCATCAGCTGAAGAATATTACTATCTCTGGAGTCTGGGGAAACTCTGGGGGCAATACAGGTGTGTTGTATTTCATGAGACTATCTATCTTCTGTGCTTGACATTCCGTCTATCAGCTTTCACACTCGTATATCTACTATCGCGAGCTGGTCTCCCTTTACCTTCTCGCCTTATCTGGTTCACCCCAGCAGCCGATGTAATGTACGAGAGTATGAGCGAGCATGCGAACCTTTTCGCATTGAAAAGCTGTTACGTCAATACCACCTGTACAGGGAGAGCTGTACGTTCCCTATGCATACTCCTCTGGCTCAAAGCAAGTGGGGAGCAAACAAGCGGCGTTCACCCCCTCTGAATCTGTCCCAGGATCGAAGTGATTCAAGACATCGATTATGGTGAGCACGGCAGATACGTTAGTCGACGCGTCGTACATTCTTGCGGATAAGCTCAAGAAGGGCGGAGCTGATGCGAAGTTGGTGGTGTATGAGCATATCACGCATGGATTCCAGGATGCTGGCTTTCCCTGCCGGAGAAAAGGCTTGGGATAAACGGCTACTGTGCTTCGCTTTAACTCCGTTCTTGTCGTCCTCGAATTCTACGACTGTAAGAACCATCAGTCCACTTCCTAGTCTGCATATCTACATCATCCCAGGCGCAAGCTGCACTGCGCCAGAGGTCATCTGCATCGACTTTCCCCGTCCAAAGTCCCCTTCATTTGCTCTGCCTCGCCCGTTCGCCTGCCCGCCCACCTACTCGAGGTATCTTAGCGTGCTCTTGCACTCGAGTGACTGCTCCCAATAAGAGCGCTGCGAGTGCGTCTCCGCTCGATATCCATAATCCGGTATCTTTCAGCGGTTCGAAGTCAGCTTTTAGTTTCTGTACAGCGCTCGCCATCTTACACGTCTGGCTGCTGGAGACGGCGGTGGTGGTAGGCCATGAGGTGGAGATGGTAGGATGAGCAGTCCAGGTAAAGATGATGATGCTGAAGATGGCTGTCCCTCATGGCGGGTCACAAGGTGTCTCTGATGAGCCTGGATTCGGGTTGACTCTCAACCCTCAGTTGACGCTCTTACCCGCGGACAAGTTCCTTGCGCGCAGAGAAAGGGCTTGGGGTGGCAGACGAAGTGGAAGTAGAGAAGCAGAGTGTTTCTTTCATAGATATAGAGATATAGAGGTGTTGTTACTTGTAGATTCGGGATGAGTGCTTTGATTTAGAATAGGTAGAATTTTTCATTGATTGCATGGCACATACATATTCATTTTCATCATTGGTGTAGTATAAATCTCGATGGCAATGATTGAACAACTTCTGTCTCAAGCCTGGAGACAGTCAGATGCTTTACATTACCTTACTGCATACACACATCAGGGATTTGAGGAGAAAATGATATAAGTGGATAAGCTTAGATAAGGGACAGCGGGGGTTTGGCAAGGGCTTATAAGGGAATACCAGACCTTCGCCGTCCCTTATCTAGGCTTAGCTAATATATCAGGGACAAGGCAAGTTTCCTGATGCATTCCTCGCAACATGAGGCATTTAGCGCACATGCTGTGCAATGTGTCGCACGATTTCAGCGTCTTTTTTGACGTATCCAGGTCCTTCCGGCATCTCCCACGATCGATATCGGTAAGCAAATTTAGTTGAACACCCAGGAGCATGGCTTGAACATATGGAAGATACCGAAAGCTGTCGGGGTCAACAGCATCATTCAAGCAATCATTAAACATCCCTTTCTTTCTTTCCTTCACCATCTCACTCACATATATTGCCTTTTGAGCTAGCAGGAAAAGGTGTAGTGAACAAATTACTCTATATTCAGCCATTTCAAGGTGTCTTACCATTCATGCATAGAAGAGACATACAGAACCCATCCACTCATACTGTACAGTGACTAGTGTTGACTCTGGTGGAAACAGGTGTGTTGTTAATATATGATATTGACATTTCTTTGACTGTGCTTCCATGTATCTAGGATGGAGTTGTTTCATAACAGCTCAAACTTCACCATTCAAAATAGTCACATTCTGACTGCTGGTCATGATATTATCAACAACAATTATATTACAACTGATTGTGAGTCAGGCAGTCTATGTCATAAAACAAGTGTCATCAACATACTACTATGCTCTAGCCACTGATATTAAATCTGAAATCTTGAAGTGGCTGAAAGCACCAAACCCAGCTACTAATTTTGGTATTGCAAGAGATAGGTTGCAGAAAGGAACAGGCCTATGGCTTCTTGATAATGAGAAGTTTGTTGATTGGAAACAGAATGGGGGATCCCTGTGGTTGCAAGGAAAAGGTGTGTTACTATATTAAGTATATGACACTTGCTGATACTTGTATAGCTGGTTCTGGGAAGACATTTCTATGGTAAGAGTGGTTGATTGGCCACAACATTGTTTAGTTTTTGAGCTGATAGTGCTATAGTACCAAAGTTATTGAAGATATCCTCAAAGAAATTTCATCAAGTGAAGACAAAGCTCTTCTATGCCACTATTTTGATTCACGTGATGAATCAAAGCAAACTTATAGAGGTCTTCTTTTATCCTTGGTAGCTCAGTTGGTCATCTTCTCCCATGAAATTCCACCAAAGTTACAGGAGCTATATCAGAAGCACAAGGACAGTGCTTTCAAGGAACCATCTATTCCAGATCTTGAGCACATGCTCAATATCTCACTCTCCTCTCTGGCATCTGGGAAAGTTATCTATGTCATGATTGATGCCTTTGATGAATGCAAGGAAAGGGAGAAGGTTATGCTATTGATGCAGCTGTTGCTTGCTTTAGGAAGGGTTCATATACTTGTCACCAGCCGGCTTACAGATTACTGCCAAAGAGATGAATGCATTTTCTTGGAGCCAGAGAATGTCAACTCTGATATCAGCACCTATCTGGACTCTGTGATCAAGGAGCTGACAGTAGCAGAGGATGATAGTGATATTTTGAGAGAAATCAAGAAAGAGTTACTAGCCAAAGCAGATGGACAGTGGGTGGCCTTTAGATTCTATGTTGAATACTGACTCAGGTTCAATATAATGTAGATTCCGCTGGATTGATTGCCAGCTGATTACACTCAAAGACTGTGGAACACCAAGAGCAATGAGAAACACACTGAAGAGGCTCCCAAAGACATTGGAAATGACATATCATGAACAGCTTAGTAAAATCAGTGATGACCATAGAGATGATGCAAAGCTGCTTCTTCAATGGTTGACATTCTCATTTCAGCCATTGTCAGTCTTAGAATGTCAAGAGATTCTAGCAGTTGACTTGGAGAAGCAAATCTTTGAGCCAAAGGATAGAAGCCATGGACTTGACAAGAAGCTTCACAAGATAGTTGGATCAGTGTTGGTTACTGTAAATTCAGACAAGATAGTGCAGCTGGCACACCATTCTGTGAAGGAATTCTTAAGCTGCACATACACTACAGTACCTCTCCCATTCTTTGAAATCACAAGTTACTTTGCACATCAAGTTATTACACAGAGCTGTATTGTCTATCTGTTGCACTATGGCAGAGGAATGGATTGTCAATTGAAGCAGCAAGCAGAGGGAGACCTAGTGGCCTTTCCACTTGCAGAATATGCTGCAAAGTTTTGGATGAGACATGCAGGAACACTCCAACCAATGGATGTAACCACAGTGGACCTCAGTATGAAAGTGCTAGAGAAAGCTTGGGCTATATACTGGTTAAGAATTAGTCAACCAGATAAGACATGGCAGGATACTGCTTGGAGTAGTATTTCGACACTGACAGAAGATAAAATTGCAACACCATTGTATTATGCAGTGTGGGGTGGGTTATATGATGTGGTGGCATGCCTAGTGAAAGAGGGAGTAGACATCAATGCATTTGATTGGAAATATGGAACTGCCCTTCAAGCATCTGTTGTCAGAGAGAATGAAGCAGTTGTGAAGCTGCTTCTCCAGTCAGGTGCAGAAGTGAATGCTCAGGGTGGTCAATATGAAATTCCCCTTCTAGAAGCTGTTTTCAGACAGAATGAAGCAATTGTGAAACTGCTTCTGCAGTCAGGTGCAGAAGTAAATGCTCAGGGTGGTCAATATGGAACTGCTCTTCAAGCAGCTGTTTTCACTGGGAATGAAGCAGTTGTGRAKCTGCTTCTSCARTCAGGTGCAGATGTAAATGCTCTGGCTAGTCCACATGGAACTGCTCTCCTATTAGCTGTTGCCAGAGAGAATGAAGCAATTGTGAAGCTGCTTCTCCAGTCAGG
>RCHF01000919.1:0-39015 GCA_003987895.1 Neonothopanus nambi
CCACTCTCCGCCACCTCATGAAACGAAAGCAGTTCAACAGCCACTTATTACGAGTTACGTAGTCACTTTTCTCACCTCCACAATCCCCTTCCCTTTCTATTTCATCCTGCGGATCGTGCCCGGTGGTCTGTGCCAATACGGGCACCTGAACGTCACACACCACATGAAACCTCACAGTTGCACACCCTACGCTAAAAAGGCTCGCCGTCAAAAACAGGTCTAGGACGACCTGGAGCGTCGGGGGACTTACTTCGTCGCCGGGGCTTTCGGAACCTAGGGCCGCAGGGAGGCATGGCCCCGTTTAGGGAACAGTAAGAAGAATTGGAAAAAAAGTTCATTACTTATGAAAAATAAAATGATATGAAAAAAAAAAAAAAAAAAGGAACCGTCGTCTAGACGTTTGAGACCTACCAGTAAATTCAAGTTAGCGCTGAACGAAAAAAAGGATGAAGACAAAGGTGAGACGAGACTCCTCACCTTTCAAGTGTCTAACATGTACAGGTACTTCAACGGTCCAGTAACATGAAAGCAAAGGGGTAAAAGGAGATTATTGGGGATGTTGGGCCAGTCATCAAGTCCTAACGATAAGAAAAACGGTAATGTTGATGAGGGAAAGAGGACGAAGAGGTAAGAACGACATACTCTATACACAGCGGGTATCTGTTCTCTACTCGCAATGGGTAAAACACCCATAAGCTGTTTGAAAGGCCTAAAAGGCTTTTCGAGCTCAAAGTTGAACGTAAAAACTGTAATACCTTTCTTCACTTTCTCTTCACCTCCACCCTTGCCCTCTCCCTCAAGGCTCACCCTCGTCATCGCCCTCGCCTTCCTCATCCCCCTCTTCCTCTTCATCACTCTCGTCGTCAGCATACTCTCCCTCTCCTTTGCCTTCCCCCTCCTCCTCCCTTTCCTCCACCCAGCTTCCCCCTCCAAATCCGAAATCTTAGGCGCATAGAACCACTCCCAACTCCTAACGCCCTTATAATAAAATAACCCACTGCAACCCCTCAATATATCTATAAATTAACTTCTCCATTTCCTCCGGGGAGTCGTAGGATATACCTAGTTTGGATTCGTAGTAAAGAGTAATGGTGTTTCCATGAATTGAGTTTAGCTTCGAGGAGAGCTTGGGAGCGTTCGTCGAAGGTTGTGGATGCATGGATGGAGGGGTGGAGATGGCGGCTAGGGAGGAATATTTCGACACAACGCGGGGGATGGCAGCTAGAGATTCTTCGTCTTCTGACTCGGACTCGGAATCCGGCGGCGGTGGTGGAGGGGAATCGGCTGTGGATGCCGATAAGGAATTCGAAGAGGATTTGAGGTGTATGGACGCAGAAGCGAATGGTGTAAACGAAAGAAGATTGTTCCCATCCTCGTCATACTCATCCCACGCAAACGACAAATGAAGGGCTCCAGCAAGCGTAGAGATAAACATTTTATCCTCCGCTGGGAAGACGTTTGGCCTCGTAAAAGATTCTTTGGATTTCGATTCAATCCATTCCTTAGGTAGGAAGTCGTTCCCGACGAATACGGCGAGAAGGAGAAGGAGGGAAAGATGATTGAGTGAATTGTTTCAGCTTTTTCGAGCAGGACCAAAAAAAAAGGCGTGATGCAGTTGATATCGAAAGCTTTCTCATCTGGAAGCTTCTCGCCTCTCGCTTCAGCTTTCTCTCGTATATCTCTAGCCTCCTTCGCTGTACGAAAGCGACTACGTTGCTGGTTCATCTTTGCTCAAGGAGCTACACCGTCGATGGCCACGAAAAAGAGTTTCTTGAGCTTGATTTTACTGGTGGAATGCCTGATGGAAGAATTAGCTATATTCTGTGAGGGAAATTGGAGCTTACCCATGGTTACTCGTCGTCGTTCGTGTCAGTGAAAGCGTCGTCGTCGTCGTCTGAGACGTTGTGGAGAATGAAAACACGCACGTGATGTACCGGACCGAGTGCCGGTGGCTGTTCGTTCTCGTCTCTCTCTTCCTTAAACTTTTCCTCCGATCCACCAACCTCTTCCACCTGGTACCTTGAAGCAAAAATCAACGAAAGATAGTCTTGGGATACGATGATCTCTCCACAAATTTTACCGCCATTCTCTTGACTTGAGCCACTGGCTTCCTCCGGGCTTTCATTCGACCTGCTATTGGGAAAGAAGAGAGCGATTTTGGTCCAGCTACGGATGTTCAGAAGGCTGAAAAGGATTCCCCCCAGATTGGAGATTCGAAGTTTTCACTGCGGGAAGAAAACACGATCAAAGTTATTGGGAAACACAATCAAACACGATTTGTCCAGTCAAGATGATTGTGTTTTGACCGCATTCATTTTGAGTGGGTCCCCAGCACAATCATTTTGAGTGCACGAAAAGTTACCACAATCATTCTGATAGATATGATATACACAATCATATTGAGTATTTCAACAGAACATAGGATTCTACCTGAATTCTAGCTGGTACGCGACTCATGACTGTCCCCCGGCGACGGAGCTGTATGCCGAGTCAGACTAGACTTGCTTGGTCACCGGCAGCCAACTCAAGCCGTCAAAACTGCCGCAGAGTGGGCAGTGAGCTCAGTCCACTAACCAGAGAGGTGAGCATGTCAGGCCGAACGACAGTCAAGCAGTATCGGAAGTTGCTGCTTCTGTATCACGTGGCTCTTTGATGATGTCACCCTACGTCGTCCATCGTGCCAATCAAGACTTCGCACAAAACTCCCCTCCCCATGCTTTCCTTCCTCCCATCATTCTGCTCACCGCTCATCGTCATCTCTGGAAGCCTCGCTGCTCAAATGCAGTGATGAAGCTCCAAACTCCCAACTTGGCTGTTCTAGGAGACTAGAACAGAACATTTCTTTACCAAGCTTGAACAGGTGACGATCTTCAGCCTCCTCGCCCACTAACGATTTCCATATCAAGTATGCCAGGCTCCGTATCCAACAGATGACGAGGGATTATGACACATATATTAAGCTAGGAATGTGTGTTGCTGCTCGAGAACTTGTGGTACGTCCGTTATTACGATCTTTTCCTTTGAATGCCTTGGCTCACACGTATGTTGTATTATTGTGACGAAAGACTTTCTAGGCCTGAGCTCCAGCACTGTCGAACTTCTTGTGGATCTACCTACCTTCCTCAGCCTTCTCCAGTTGCTCCAGCACCAATAGACAAGCTCGAAGACGGGCTCTTCCACATTCTCAACAAGGGCTCCATCGACAGGCATAGTGCCCATCACGTGTGAATTCGGTAGGTTCCTATTTTTTGTATTCCAATTTCGTTGCGTTGATTTCTTAAGCCGTTACAAACAGCTCACAAAGTAATTGCAAAGCGTGTAGCTGCCTCTCCCTGTAACGTGGTCAGACATTTCCGAGAAGCAGAGGTCATCAAGAACTTTCTCGGTATGTAGTTAGTTTGCAAATATTCTCAACAGTCTCAACTTATTTGTCGGTTTTCTCAGACCTGCCTCGTTTCCTGCTTAGACGTACGCGTCCGCTCGCTGAATTCTACCTTTAAATAGCATTCTATGTATAGTAGTAGTAGTTATGTGTCAATGATACTTATATTTGATCCTGAACTTCATTAGACAATGAGACAAGCTGTAAATAGCGGGTCCAGCCAGTGTTAGGATAGTCCTAAAAACCCAATCATCCTAAGTGGAATCGGACTCAGGATGATTGTGAAAATGTCAATTAAATTGTGTTTTTGCATGACTTGTGATTGTGAAACACAATCATTTTTCAATGGGGGGCTCTTCAAACTCTTGCTTTTTGATTGTGTTTCACACTTGGGATACACAATCATTGTAATAGGGTTTATTATCCACAGTGTTTTGTTGGTCACCTGTGGGTTTGAACGTTGCATGTTGGAAGGGAGAGGATATAGTCGTTGATTCTGATGCTGTATTTCATGATGATCCATATGTGAGTGCATTCGCCTTTAATGATGGCTGTTTTTGAGCTCACTGCTGTTATGCTGTTATGTATCATAGATCATTCAATAATGGCATGGCGCTTTGTGGTAGTCTGGTGAGCTCATATTCAATCTTCTTCGACGCTGTGTAATCTCATGTACCTTCAATTCATGTAGATCCCGACGGCATTCTTTGGCTTTTCTGTGTTTCGGAGCGATGGGGTATGTTGTATTCATTGGACCTGCGAGTGAAGCTTGCAAAAACTCGATGATACATCGCCAGGGTTCTACGAGTACAGAAGACATCGAGCCGGTTGCATCGGGTTATGGCGTAGCTGCATATTCGGTGTGTATTTTTATATCTCGGAATGGCTCATGATCTGATTTCTCCCTGTTCTTCCACCTCCCTTGCTTGAGGCAGTCATGGCCCAACATAATCTCTTCCTACCTATTGCTACCTTTTCCACTGTGGCAGAGCTTTCGTTGAAAACTTGTCATACAGCTTCGAGCGCTAGCACATGACTCACTCGATTAGCCCAGCTCGCTGCTTTCCCGTACTACCCGTTGACATGTGCAAATACTCAAGAAATAGCTCGCGATTTTTCCTTCTTTTGCTTTCTCTCCTTTCTCTCTACATCCCCTCCATCCTCCATCACATTCGTTATCAAAGCCTCCGAGCTATCCCCCGCATCCATCTATGGTACATGCACGTCGTTGCATCTTTGTATCAAGTCAATGGTCATGGTTCCGCTGCCGCTGGATTCCTATCCACAACGAAATTGTTGGACTTGTACTTGCCTGTATAGCTTGATGCAGCTTGCACTCAGGCTCGTCTTCTCTGGGTTGGTCGGGCTGTGGGATACACGAAGAAGGAAGAAGGTGAGAATTTGGTGAATGGATCAGCATTGGTGTGGTGGAAGCAAAGAAGACGAGGAACACGACGATGATAAAACTGAGTATCCAGCGACCTTGTTGATGACGGTTGGCGCTGCCTTAGGCACTCAGGCCTCGAAGTTGAAGGTCTTCACAGCCCGATCGAATTTTATGTCATCGACATACAAGGATAGCGCCCTACGTGGACCTCTCCGAATTCCTTGTCCTTTCCCTCGACTCCCGCGCCCTGACCTCCTCCCTACCTCCATCCTCAACTTTTCAACCATCCATGCACGTATACAGCTCATGCCCTGTCATTACACCCTTACTTATATCCCTATGGCCTCGACCTCAGACTCATAGTCCTTGAGCCAGAGATCACGTCACTAGTGGAGTCCTCTTGAGTAAAACGATCTACGACGCAACAGCTGAGTCCCCGGAGAGAGGAAAAGTACGGTCTTTGGTGAAGGAGAGTGTCAAGGGATCACCAGCCGATTTGGGTTAGGATAGATTCGAGAGGGGGAAGTCGGAGGGTTTGGAGGGTGGGTTATATGATATTTATTCTTCTGGGCCTTGGTGAGGGTATTTCTTTGAAACTACCATGAGATATCGCTAACAGTTCATTGAATGTAATTAGGTGAAGACTTGCGGGTGTTGTATATAGACCTCTCGACTATGACCTAACTCCAATACCTCAAACTCAACATAAACGATTTCTCCTGACCTTCCTACCTCATTCCTTTCCTCACACGACCAACAACCGCATACGGAGTCTCTCCTGACAGCGATAGACTGCGATGCAAATACAAATACACCAGCCCACTCCCAATACCCGGAACTAACCAAAATAATCCAATGCCCCTTCTTTTCTTCCTTCCACGCCCTAACATTCGAAATCCTATCCTACTTCTCCCCCTCCGACTCCCCCCACACACCTCCTGGCACTGATCCACACCCCATCCCTCAAACCCAAACGGCTTACTATCGTACTCCTACATCAGTATCCTTGACGAAGAGGACATCAAGGAGGAGGATGAATTGGCTGGTTCGTTAGGGTAGGATTAAGAGGGATAGGACGAGAGAGGGATGAGGGAATGGTCGTTCCACCTAGAGCTCGGACGGTATCAGATTTGAAGGCGAAGGAGGTTGTGAAGAGGTGTAGGGAGTTGTTCGGAGGGTGTGAGAGTAGGGGATTGATGCCTGTTGACAGGTATTTTTGGCAGATGGGGTGGATTTGGGAGGATGAGAGTAGTTCGGGACGGGAATGTTGGGAGGGGTAGGAAGAGCCTCGAGAGGAGGGGGAGGAAAAGAGGAGGTGGATGCGGGTGGATGGAGGAAGGTCGTAGCGGTCAGTTGGGTTACGGGCTGGTGGTAAACATAAAGAAAAACGTGGCTGGAGATCTCAACGACGCCTCCGCTTCTACAAACATGTCAACGACTCCAACTCCTGCCTGTCCTCACATACTCCGACGACGTCCAGCTCTTAAATTCTCTCTTCGCTACACCACCTCCATGAACTACCTCATCTATAGCTTTATTTATAGCACCATCCCAGGCTCCAACACTCGACAACCTACGTTTGCCCACCGTTTGCTTAATCCTTTCACTGGCACCCCCGATGAGCAAGAGTTTCCTTGCCTCACATCTGCCTGATGGAGGTGCTGCTCCGTGGTATCGAAGTGCTGAAGATAATGCGTGTAACAATGGACGAGGTATGGGCGTAACGCGTGTTGTGTATGAGTTGTAGGATACAAAAGACGTTGTGTATATACATAAATCTCGATGTAATTGCGTCTTATGTATGATAAATCTAGCTCGAAGACACGTCAGCTGGCACTGACCTCCTCACATCAACCATAGATCCAGATAAATAGTTCTTCTCCATTGTCATCATACACCTTTTACTGAGCCCAGGTCTCCCTTTCCCTTAATCTACGGCAAGATCAAACAGCAGTATACTTCTCCCTTCTGTTATCTGTATGAGCTCATTGGACTAGAAGGGCAGTTGTGAAAGGATTCAGTTGATAGCGTTGCAGCCTCCCTTGAAGACACCATTAATAACAATGCTTAAAGGATCATGCTTCTTGCCCATACTCATTGGCAGGTAAGATATCAAAAAAGGTACTACTAAATGCTGATAGGCGTGACTTCCGCTGCCAGCGCTATTAGGTAGATCTGTCTGACGCAGTGCATATGTGAACCTACTTGCTTCATTCTCGAAGCCATGCCATGTACTTACATACTTACTTACTTACTACTCAATTTGAGATCAAAGAGGTGTAGAAAGGACTGCGGTATATGAGATGGATCTAAGTACAAGGGTAAGAAGGTATATAAGTGAGCCTATAAGTAGGACATACCTCATTGACTAGCTGGCACTTCTCATGCACTCTACATTCGAAACGACTTTTGTGTTCGTCCTGATCGGATCCTAAGCCTCGTTGGTTCCATGGTAAGCCACATAGCAATAGCTCTCCACCACGATACTGATTGACAACAGCACGCCATCCCTGCCCCCGAGCCCGAAGTTGTTCGTAGATCTTTCTCCTTTCTGCTCTCTGATTCTCAGTTTCCAATTTTTTACAACCTATGTAGGTGTGCGGGGTTGGAGTTAGCGCTGCTACTACGCTGAATTGACGACAAATTTGCTCTAGATACTGTGCAGTGTGAGGTCGCTGAGGATTGGGGTGGTGGTGATACGTGTATCTGCCAGTTTCATGAAGCTCTTAATATTGGTGTAAGTGGATGTACCCCGGCACTCCGTTGATCTTGAGGCTTACTTCGACTGTCTAGCGATGTAACTATGCTTGAGTGGTCACTAGTGGGGTTTTCAAGGGGCCTTTGACGAGGATGTAAAAATGTACTTCGAAGAAATATAGTACATGTATGGAAGGACAGGATTTATAGGCGGCAATCCCATTGATTTGTTCCCTCTGGATAAGAGAGACGAGACAAGAAAGAAGAGAACGAAGCCAGCGTCCGGCATTCGGTCCGGATATTTCAGAGCGAGATTTTATTCCCATGGTAGATGCCTCAGACACTCATGTCCATCGCGCTTTGGAGCTGTTTTCTCTCCGGTTACCATTCAAACAAACGTCTTTTGTTCACCTGACTAATTTATTTATCTGCACAAACCGCCTACTGCTGGGCTGGAATTTCTTTCTGCTGCCATCGATAACGACTCCACGACGACTTGCACGTTTGTTGAGGTTTGAATGCCAGGAATAGTGCGTGCGGTGGGAAGGGTGCGTGCTTCGTCTTCGTTGATTGATATACGATTTGCTTGTGATGATAGCTGATTGGGCTTGGGTTTAAGGTCATCAGACATGGACAACTTCTTTGTATCTACCCCTCGGCTTTTGAATCTTAGGATGATCGAGGTGAGTTTCGTTAATTTTCAAAGAGATTTCTTCACTCAATTGAATATCCGTATGACTTAGTTTCTCATTACTCCTTCCCCTCGAACCTCTCTTGACAAGACGTAACACTCATCACTTCCGACAAAGTCATGCTCAGGTGCTATGTTCTCCGCGCTGCATCGTGGCGTAAACATCCGGGTTCGAGTTCGAAGAAGGAATCTACACAGGTGGGTTGAAACCCTTTGAACTCTTCCTACCTCCTACGTGTTGTGTTGATTTCATTTCGTTTCTTTCTTTCGAACATTCAAACAACCCCAAATTCCAGTCCTCCCACTCGCCCTCTCCCTCCATCATTCCCCGCGCCACTGTAATTATGTTCCACGGAAACGGATACCACGTATGGCATCACGGTTACTCTGCACAACAGTTCCTTCGTCTTGGGTGTGATGTTTTGCCTGTTTTGTATCGAGGGTGAGGATTCCTTTTCTCCCCCTTTTTTCGCATTCCCCCTTTTTTCCCTTTTTCGAGTCGCATCGTGCTGTGCCTCATTACTCATTGCGTTTAGATATGGAAAATCGAGTGGGACGCCTTCTGAGAAGGGTAAGTGACTCGTGCTGTGATATTACATACATGTTTCATCTTTGTCTAATGAAATGTTTTCTATGCATAGGTTTACGAAGAGACGCCCAAGCAGCCCTGGATTTCGTCTTGGCGCATCCTGAACTATCCAAGTCGTGTGTCGTAAGCAAGTTCTTAAACGAATAACCACCGGTTTAGATTATCTCATTATGCGTTATTTTTTAAGTTCTTCATAGTCATTCACTTGGAGGTGCGGTGGCTATCAATCTTGCTGGTAGGAACGCGTCAAAGGTGCGTACGTTATCGTGTTATCCTCATCGAATTCTACCTCGACCCTAATTATACCCTATTCACCGTTACATGCATATATATACCCTTAGATCTCAGCCCTAATAATCGAAAACACCTTCCTCTCCATCCCCCTCGTCGTCCGAGACATCCCCGGTCCCATCCTCCGGCACCTCACACCCTTCGTACACCAGACATGGAACTTGGAGCGGAGGATAAGGAGAATACCGAGTACGCTACCAATTTTGATGATACAGGGTGGGAAGGATGAGGTTGTGGGCGAGAGACATACGAGGAGGCTTTGGGAGGTTGCGAGGGGGAGGGGTGAAGGGGAAAACAGGGGGAAAAGGGGTGGGAACAGGGAAAGGAGGGGGATCGGGGGGATGGGAGAAATGGAGGGGAGGGAGAGCGGGGAAAAGGGGGGATGGGGCGATTGGGAAGGATATGTTTAAGAGTATACCAGAGGGATCACATTGTACGTGTTTATTTAATTATTGTTATCTCTTCCGACCTCTTTGCTTATGCTTACTCTTGTACTTTACGCGTTTTCTTTCCCTTTACGCGTTCCTTTTTCTTTTCCTTTACGCATTCCTTTTTCCTTCACTCTACGCGTTCCCTTTTCCTTCATTTCACGCATTCCCTCGTCCCCCTTAGTTGATGCGTTTTCCTTCTCTCTACGCGTTTTTCCTTTTCCCCTCACTTTACGCATTCCTTTTCCAACGTTACACGTTCTCTTCACTCTACGCGTTCCCTTCCCCTCACTTTACACGTTCCCTCGTTCCCCTTACTTTATTCTTCTCCTTCCCTTAATCCTTCCCTTCCCCTCACCTCACCGGATACTTGGACGAAATCGGTATACTGGTTGACGGTTAATACGTTTCTTCAGAGTATTGAATCATCATCAGAGCCAGAGGACAGTGGGCGAGGGCAAGAACAAGAACAAGAACGGGGAGAGGACGGGCGAGAGGGAGAGAGGGAATGAGAGGAGGGCGGATCGGAGATCGGAGACAGTAGAGGCAGTATGAGAAGAGATGCAGCGATAAGTAAGGTTCGAGGAGGACGGGTTTGGTTTGGTTTGTATTTGGTCATAGACGTCGATTTCTACCTACCTACTTAATATACAAATTTTCATGATACGTACTACTTATAGTAGTCAATGATTCTTACCTCAACCTCTCTAAGTACCCCTCCAAGCAGCTGTAACTTGAACGTTTGAACCTTGACCAGGGGTAGGACTGGAAGCGGGAGGAGGAGGGTACAGTACCGTCGCGTCGTGCCGTGCCTCATTCCTCGTTACGTTTAGATATGGAAATTCGAGTGGGACGCCTTCTGAGAAGGGTAAGTGACTCCTGCTGTGAATAGATCTTTACAGTATACACAAACAGGGAGGTTCAACATGCTTCTTGATTTACGAATCGGAGTAGAGTCATATACATCTACAACATCCTTCGATTCAAAGACAAAGAGAAAGTAGATATATATTCATATCTACGAAATTTCTCCGAGTCCAGGCTTTTAACTTCTTCATCTAATTCTACCTACGCACAATGTCAAACACCATCATGATGACTACGAAAAACTCGAAAACCTCGGGTATTTCTACGATCTACTTCGTCTATCTCTATTGTTCCTGTTCCTTGCTAAGCTGTTGAATCGCATCAGCATAGGAAGCTTTGATAAGTGCGAGCGCTTTATCCGAGCGAGGTGTGAATTTGCATTTGAATGGGATCGCACGACTGGAAAGGAGGTGATCTAGACTCAATGGAAGAAGGAAATACAAGGAGGAGAAGTTAACACGAACATAGTACCAGGTGAAAAAGCATTGTCATCTGTTCCCGGACTAATCTCGTATATCATTAAAATCGAAGCGATAGCCATCCAGATACTAGCTTCGGCGAGATGTTGACTGACGCAGATTCTAGATGGGATCAATGGAGAGGAGAAAGGTATCAGCATCAGGTATCGGGATGACAAATGACAGAAAGAGGTGAAAATGGGTGATCGAGGACTGAGGATGATAATACTTTAGGTTCAGGTACGCACCGACGACCAAATCCAAAGATGAGTTTACGCAGGCCCATCTTGACATCTTCTGGTACCACTCGGTCATAATGATCCGGATAAAACTTTTCGGGTTCAGGGAAGAAACGTTCGTCGTGGAAGTCCAAAGCAAGGTTGATTCGATGTAAGTATAGAGTGTTCCAGAGGAGGATGGGAGAGGAGGGGATTCACCCCTTCCGGTAAAAATGGACACCCGACAAAAATCCGTTTACCAATCCCTTCCTATATCCTCCGTCTTATTGCACTGAGGAGGAGGAATTGATCGATGAAGGGGATTTTAACAATTGCTTCCCAGTCGGCTTTTTTACCATTGAGATCGGATTCGAAGGTTAGAGGGTAGAAGGAGTTATTGGGGATGCTGGGTCTGTCATGAAGTCCTAACGAAATGATAAGAGAAATGGTAATGTTAGTGAGGGAAAGGAGATGAAAGGATAAGAACGACGTACTCGATACGCAACCGGTATATAGTTCTTACTTGCGATGGGTAAAGCACCCATAAGCTGTTCAAAAGGCCTAAAAGGCTTTTCAAGCTCAAAGTTGGACGTAAATTGCTTGATACCCTTCTTCACACCCTTCACACCCATTCACCTCCACCCTGCCCCCGCCCCCGTCCTCGCCCTTCTCTTCGTCAGCATACTTTCCCCTCCCCTTCGCGTTCCCCTGTTCAAACGTCATTAAAATACCCTTTAAGGGCACCTCGAAGAGTTTTTCCAATCCATTTTTATGAACGTGGAGGTCAGGAAGGTCAGGTACGAAGTCATTCCCGATGAAGACGGCGAGGAGGATGAAGTCGTCTATGACGCGCTCGAGGGAGTAGGGAAATGGTAAAGACTCTGTGATAGAGTGGAATTCGATATCAAGGTATTCACGAAGGAGGGAAAGATAAAGGAGGTGAGGGTTGATTGAAGTCGAGGTAGAGGTTGTCTTTGGAAGAACATGTTAGTAGAAGGTGAGGCAATAAAAGGGAAGTTCGAGCGCACCAAATTGAAGAATTTTGCTCTCTTGTATTAGTTGAGATGTCAGAGGGTATCGTTCTCTGTGAAAAAGGTGAGAAAGAAGAACGTAAAAGGAGAGGGAGGAACACGCACGAAATATAACGAAAGAACTGCAAAATTGGGTCAAAGAGTCAAACCAGCGAGGAGCAGTGTTTGAAATTAGCTGTATTCTGTGAGAGAAGCCAGAACTTACCCATGGTTAGTCGTCGTCGTTTGTGTCAGGGAAAGCGTCGTCGTCGTCGTCTCAGAGGACCCCCGAATATGGGTGGGTAGGTTGGATACCGATCCACCTAAAAATCGATGATTTTTTAGAAAACCTCGGATAACGGCTCTGCCAAAAGTCCACCTACAGGCCCTGGTGATAACAAAAGGACAGATACTCTTGTCCACCTGCACGACGTCAGTCGGGGAGTGGCTCGGTTACCATCCACCTATATATGGCACATTGTCTCACGCTCGCTTCGACTGCGTTGACCGATGAAAGTGGCCACAATTCTTGAAGTTCGTTCACTGTCTTCAACGGCTGCTCTCCTCCTGGCTTTTGTTCTACTCGCTTGCACTAGAACCTGACCCACAGAATGTGACAGAACTTTCTTGGTTGTTTTTCCCCCTCCGTTTCAGTTGGAGTAGGGTATTAGTGGATGTAGTTTACCATATATGTGTATAGAAAGTGGCTAATGCATGTAGCAGGCTTGTAGGAAATTTTTTTTGGATTTCTTGGATTTTTTTTTTCTGATTTCTAGAGCTCGGATACTACTTTCCACCTACAGAGGGCCAAAAACGGAGGTCAGATGCACAATCCACCTACATAGTGCGCCGAACGTTGGTTTGTTACCACCACCTTCTCGAACTTTCCCATGGTGCTCACCGCAGGATTTTTGGGCTAGGATAGTAGACAGTCGAGTAGTAGGCATTTATAACAAAATGGACGACCAAAAGAAACGTCCAGATCCACACCAAACCCCAAAAGCAAATCGAACTGCACATGAGAAAAGACATAGCTCCACCTCTCCTTCTCCCGCCCCCTCTTCATACAGTAGAACTGCACGGATGTCCTCTGGACCATACCTGCGACCCCTCCTCACCAATGAGCCAGGAGTTACATGGAGAGTCTCGTGCGAGGTGATCCGACCCACTGAGAAAGCCCTCAGTGTCCAAACTCTCGACGATGGCATATTCTCCGAACCCCACCAGATGCCCACGACTGCGAAAATCATCCCAGCCGACGGTAGCGAAGCCGATGATGGAAACCAGATGGAAGAAATTGAACATGAGGATCGATACGCGCCAAGCCAGAATGATGGTTTCACAGGAACACCCTGGAAGCCGTGCCATGACTCAGCTCCCTACACCATTGCGTGCCTTGTCTACGAGCTCACATCTGAGATCAGGGACGCCTGGCAGAATGTTGCCCTCACTACCGAAGATATCAAGGATCTCGAGAACCCGGTGGCAGAGCTAGTAGAGCAGCTGAAAATGGGATGGAACATGGATCCCCAATCTGCACACTGCCTGGAGACCCTAGAGAAACAGACACAGAAAGGATTCTCTGAACTTCGTGAGTTATTCTCCTCCTTTATGCAAAGGGCTGATGCGTGTGCCCAGAGCCTAGAGAAATCAGTGCTCGAAATTAGGAAGGAGATCAGTGCTACGCACCACCCCACTGCCCCACAGCCCTCGAGCTACACCGCCCACGCTGCCATTGCTACATCGAAGCCACCACACCCTGGGCTGCTGCAGGTTGGACAGGCCACACCGCATGCTGCCCTGGTAGCACCAAAAATCCTGGCGAGAGCGGAACGATTAGTTCTCAACTTCAACGGAAAGATACCCAAAGAGGCGCAAAGGTCCAACTACAGCATTGTAAATGACATCAACGTGGTTCTGGAGAGCAAGCCGGAAGCAGGACCTACCCGTGTTGCATCAGTTAAGTGGAACCACAGGGGCAATGCAGTGCTCGCAGCGTTGCTGGGACAAAAAGCATCTGACCTCCTCAGGCTGCACCACCTCTTCACCAACGTCTTTTCAACCCACCAAATGAAACCCGATATGGTCCAGACCAACAACTCTTGGCACAAGATCATGGTCGATGGAGTTTGCACAGGCACGCAACTCTTTGCCCCTGGCAGGGAGAACGAGGTCTTCACCTCAGAGGAGATACTAACCGAACTGACACGGTTCAATGGCCCAGAATTGGTGCAACTCCACAAGCAACTGGTGATGCCGCCATGTTACATCTGCCCTCCCCGTGAACTACTAAACAAAGGTGAATCATCAATAGTTTTTGCAGTAAAAGATGAATCACTGGCATGGTTTATCCTGCAGGACCTCAAAGCGCTGAATGTGTTTGGACGGCAGTGCAAAGTCCGACCATACACTGACCGCCCACCAGTGCCCCAATGCTTCAACTGCCAGGAACTTGGTCACCTAGGCCACACCTGCAAGAGGCCCCAGCATTGCTGCTGGTGTGGTGATGTGCACACGGAGGAGATGCATGTCCTTGAGTGCTCCAAGTGCAGAGCAGAAGCAGATGCAGAGGGCATAGCCTTCACAGCAGACAACTTCCACCAGGGCAAGTTACAGTCCTGCCGCCACAAACTCAAATGTGTCAACTGTGCCAAGATACAAGGCGCGGACACCAACCACCGAGCAGATGATCGAAACTGCCCCGATTGCCTCCGCCGACTTAGCGCCGCTCGAGATAACAATCCACCACCTAAACCCCATTCAACACCCTCTCTGAACCCAACCCAGCGGCCACCTAAAGCCACCAAGAGGAAGGCGAAGGCAACGGCACCGACCACCACCCCAATCTTCCAACCTATAACCACCCCCAACTTCTTTGCAGCAATAGACCCAGAGACTGTTCCTACCTCAGGTGATCTTTCTGCCTCTGCCCATGCTGCCCACACCGACGTAAACATGACGGCGGATGGCGAGTGGTAACCATACACTGCCAAACACGCAATGACACCATCTCCGTACCACCCAACTCAATGCCAGCAAAAAGAAATTACCAGTCGACACCCTCCTCAACCATCACATCAATGACTTCGATCTCATCCTGATACAAGAGCCAAACTGGGGATTTATTGGATCGATGGGTGATAAGCCCATACAGGGTGTTACCAACAATTCATCAGCCTGGATTCCCCTTTCCCCTACCTCCGCTTCCCCTGAAATCCGCCCCCATACCTATGCATTCATCTGCCGAGACTGCTCAGCAGAGATCACCCTTTGTGCAGAAGCAGTCCCAGAGCGTGACATCCAGGTCATAGACGTCACCATCCCAGGACAGCCCACTACAACCTATGTCCACATATACAATGACCCACACCTTGGTTGCCAACAAGCCTTATGGCGACTCCAGCATCTCCATATCCCCCATGACCGACCTGTCATCATCACTGGCGACACCAACCTAAGCCATATCAGATGGTCAAAAGGCTCCACGAAACCAAACACAATCACAGAGGAGATAGTTGAATGGCTCGACGATAACGGGTTCACCCTCATGAACAAGAAAGGGGTTCCTACTCACTTCCCACATGACTGAGAGAAGAAACCCTCAGTCATTGACCTCACCTGGATTAATCAACATGCATGAAACACTGACATCATCCGGGAGTGGATGGTTGACCCAGACCTCTCCTACGGCTCAGACCATGCAGCCCTTAGGTGGTCTCACCACCCAGTCACCCCCCCTCTCGACAACATCTTTGGAGTGAAGTACTCCTTGAAAGAAGTTGAACCAGAGAAATGGAAGGAGAAATTTAATGAGTTCATCACCCTACATGATGGTGCTATAGCACCATTGTATGCCGACAACTGCACCCTCACACATGACAAACTCGACAAGGCAGCGGAGGCGATCACAACTGCTATGCAGGACGCGACAGCAGCGGTAGCTCCAGAACGCTGATCCAGCCCTCATGCAAAGCCATGGTGGAACAAAGCAATCACAGCAGCACTGAACCGAGTCCAGAGTGCCAAATGGGCTGCACATAAGCACTGTCTTCATAATGGTTTCACTGATACCTCTCTTGAAGGAACTGCCCGACACGAGGAAAACTATGCAAGATGGCTCATCTGCTGGACCAAGAAAAAATGGGCAACTGACACCATAGAGGCAGCAGAACCTGACAATATATGGAGCTTCCGAAAATGGTTGGCAGGAGAACGTCACTACCCCATGTCTTCCATCAAGCGCAGGAACGGGACACAAGCCTCCACCATTGAGGAGAAGAGCGAGGCACTCCGGGAGGAGCTGTACCAACCTCCACCTAAACTACCAGATGAGTACAATGTCGATCTCACTAATACACTACCAGGTGATATACCATTTGCAGATATCACCGAGACGGAGATCGAGGAAGCACTAAGCGACACCAGCAACACATCTGCGCCGGGGTAGTCTCAGCAGTCCTACCACCAGGTGAAGTGGGCTTTCCAGGAGCAACATGACCTTCTTATCTGTCTATTCCGTCACTGCCTGCATGCAGGCTACCATCCGAAAATCTGGCAGAAGGCAATAGCAGTAGTGCTACAGAAACCCCAGAAACCAGACTACTCTAATCCTCGAGCATACCGGCTAATCACCCTACTGGAATGCCTAGGGAAAGTACTGGAGAAAATAGTTGCGAGGCGGCTAACCTACCTTGCAGCGAAACACCACCTCATCCCATGCCAACAGTTTGGTAGCCGAGCAGGCTACTCCACATCCGATGCCATCCTCGCCTTCGTTAATGACGTCCAGGCTGCTTGGAACATGAACCTGAAAACCTCTGCGCTCACATTTGACATCAAGGGATACTTTGACTTTGTCAATCATGACTGCACAATCACTGAACTTCGCCGGAAGCACATCCCGCTGGAGATAGTTAAGTGGGTTCACTCCTTCCTCTCTGACTGCGAGGCTGCTGTTTGTATAGATGGTCGCCGAGGTGCAATGAAGCCAGTTGAGAATGGAATACCACAAGGCTCACCAGTCTCACCTATCCTTGCTGCATTCTACTCTGCTGAGCTCTTAGAGCTGCTTGAGTGCAAATCACAATACACCACCTGCAACCAGGATCTAGCATCCCCGATGAATGCATTCATGTACATAGATGATGGGAAGACCTATATCTCATCTCTGAGCCTGGAAACTAATGTTAAAGCCCTTGCAGAGACCTGGCACACAGTAATAGTACCTTGGTGCTGGAAAGTCGGCCTCACCATTGACACTGACAAACGGGAACTAATGCACTATGAATGATGACCAAAAGGTGTTGGACCAGCTTTACACCTCACTGACCTTGACAGAGAGACCAGATTGATTGAACCCCAACAAACCATCAAATGGCTTGGGGTACACTTTGATAGACAGCTATCCTTCAATGAACATGTCAAGTTGCTTGCCAGCAAGGCGGGTAAGGCCCTGGGGTCTCTGACTATGCTAGCTAATACTGTCAAGGGACTCCACCCCTCGCACATGCGACTCATGTATAAATCCTGCGTCCTTCCAGTGATGACCTATGCCAGCCCAGCCTGGTGGACAGGAAAGGCCATCCACAGGAACAAACTCGAATGCATCCAACATAGAGCACTGTGCCTCATCTGCGCAGCCTTCCACACTTCACCCATAGAGGCCTTGGAAATAGAGGCACATCTCCCACCCATCCACATCCACCTTGACTCTCTCACACGCAGCTGTGCCCTCTGCTTCAACTGATTGGACCCATCCAACCCAGTCATCCAATGGCTGGAGTCCAAATGGAGAGAAGGTTGCCTGTTCCCTCACCAACCCCCTCCTGTAGAGTACCGCCTCCACAATGATTCAAAGACAGACTCAAAGCACACAACTCAACTCCAACTTGTTGCTCGCAACACCAGTGCCTCCAATGAACGACTTAATCCATTCAGCACCTCACTGTGGTGGAAGGTGAAACGAGACTATGAGCCTCAGCTATCCATCCGTGGCCCACCTCCAGCCAATTCCAAAGATAGTCATAAAACCCGAATGGAAAAACTCAAATCTGCACATGAAGAAAAGCTACGTGAACATATTCTCTCACCCGAGCATCTAACATTCTACACAGATGGCTCATCGATGCCACTCCACCAAGTCCAGCAAGTTGGTGCAGGGGTGGTGGGATACTACAAGGGTGAGGAAATAAAGCGCCTCTGCAAACGTGTTGGACTAGGGTCACACACGGAAGTCTACGATGCTGAGATAGCAGCCCTGAGTGTTGCAGCAGGAAAAGCAAAGATATACATGGCTAAGCACCCCCAAATCAAACACTGGCATTTCTATGCTGACAATTCTGCTGCAGTATCATCGATCTTTGATACCACGGCACGACCAGGACAAGCCTACTGCTCCAACAGTGGATGTACCGTATCTATAATGAAGGCAAGGAATTCTGGGTGCCCCGATTATAATCCTCTCCCTGTATCTACATGTCCGTAGTGAATTATAATGCGAGTCTTCTCCTACAGTTACCAGCCTAAGCGTAATTATAATTGTCCCCGGTTCCCCTACTCAAATGCTTCTGTGCCATGGATAGACGTTTAGCTTGGCCCGAGGCGAATTATAATGGGTGGGTATGTGGAGGGGCTAACGGATGAGAGTAGTGAAGGAATTGAAATTGTCGTGGGGGGAGGAGGAATTATAATGGGCGGGGACGGGGGTGAATGAATGAGGATAGGAAGGAATTCAAATTGTCAGCTTGGCCCGAGGCGAATTATAATGGGCAGGGACCATGACGCAGAGGGGCTAACGGATGAGGATAGTGAAGGAATTTAAATTGTCGTGGGGGGAAGATGAATTATAATGGGCAGGGACATGGGCAAATGAATGAGGGTATGAAGGAATTGAAATTGTCCTGAGGGGTAGAGGGATTATAATGGTGGGAGGTGGTTGGATTTGATAGGCAGCAATCATCGTCGGAATTGAAATCCTAGTGAAGGGGAGGCGGATTATAATGCACAAGGAGTGGCAGACAGACGTGGCTGTTGGAGCAAATGATGAAAGTGTCATGGGAGGGAGAGGAATTATAACGGGGGTAGGTTGGATACTGTGAGGCAAATTGAAATCGCAGAATTGAAAATGATTTGGGACCGAAGAGAATTATAATGGGTGTATGCAGTGAGGTCTTTGAGCTTTGATGCCGAGTACTGAGTGTGCTGAGGGCAAGAAGAATTATAAAGAAACTGTTGCAACATTCAAAAAATGTCAGATTCTCATGTAAATAATAGAAGAGTACAATAATTATTCAACACGGTACAAGATGAATTATAATTGGAGGAAGCAAGAACAATTTAGTATGTTTTATTTTACGTGTTGTTTCAAAAATGAACTACTACCTGGCATCAAGACGCCTGTTTCTTGTTCTTCTTACCATTCGCACCGCCATCGACAGTGAGCTCATAACCAGCTTTCTCCCAATGACTAGGCATTTGTCACTTTCATTTACCCAGAGGTGCCTCCAAGTCTTCAATTGCTTTCCTCTTTTCTCCCGCCACATTCGAGTCCCCCAGAGATGTACCAGAGCTGGCAGCAGTGTCGGAAGCGGGAGCAGAGTTGGAGGCGGAGGGAGTGGAGGGACTATTTGATACCTGTGGAACCTTTTTCTTCTTCAGCTGTCTTTTCCTTGGTTGAACCTCCTTCTCTGCTGCTGTAGTAGGTGTTGGGTCAGGAGAATGAGTCGCATTTGTCCCAGATTCAGACTGGAAAGAAGTAGTGGGCAGGGCAGGAGCAATCAAGGCAACATCTGGTGTTGAACTTGAAGCGAGACTGGAAGAGGGGGAAGTGTAGTTGTTGTTGTTGGTAGTAGGGCTAACCTTGGGTTCTACAGTGCAATCTGAGCAATATGTTAGTGAATTGATGAGGTACGTAGCTTGAAAAACATACCATTAATAACATTGGTGACATCGTTCAGTAACTTACCCCCGAGACCTGTCCCGTATACCCCATTGTTTGCTTCTCCCAGCAATTCCATGCCCTGGGCTCCATACCCCCCCATACCCATTCCCTGAAATCCCATGCCCATTCCCTGAAATCCCATACCCATTCCCTGAAACCCTGTACCCATTCCCTGAAATCCTGTACCCATTCCCTGATATTCCATAGCTAGAAATGCGCCATTGCTACCTGGACCTCCAAACCCAAACCCACCCAAACTTCCGCCTCCATATCCATCTCTGTACATGCCTCCAAACCCCATATCCTGCCCTGGATAGCATCTGGTTGGTTTGATTGTTGACTGTGCTCCAGTCAATCTTCAGTAAAGTATCACTGAACAGCTCAGCTGTCAATGACGAATTCATAGAAGTCATAGAAACTGGATCAGGGAGACAAATATTTGTGTTTGTAGAATTTGTGGAAACTGCAGATGAAATTGAAGATGAACCTGTGTCCTGTGCAGACATTGATGTTGGGGCACTGGAAATGGGCATGGTGGAGTCCGATAGGTCTTGGTTCAAAGCCGGAGGAGAACTGGTAGACATGAGTGTGGCAGATATGATGGCCTCACTAGGAGTCGTGGCATCGACGGTAATGGCGTCAGATGGAGGAACAGAGGTAGCTTCAGGGCAGGTCTTAGGTTTAGGGCGAGGTTTGGGCTTGGCATTGCTGGGTGTGGTGATGCTGGTGCTGGTAGGCGTGTTGGTAGGTGTGTTGGTAGCGCTACGTGAATTAGTGCTGGTTGGAGTGCTCGTGCTAGTTGGTGAGTTAGCGCTGGTAGAAGTTTTGCCGCCAGCAGGTGAGTTGATGCTGGCAGGAGAGTTTGCTGCCGGTACCAGCTCTGTGGCAATATTTGTGTTTGTGTGTGGAGTGTCATCAGCGGCTTCAAACTGAACCATACGAATGTCCTTGCTGTCGTTGGACTCAGATTGCGTGTTGTGCTGCTCATTGCTACACTCCTCCTCCAAATCTTCATCGTCTATGACTCTGGAAGCACAGTCCTCGGGGGCTAGATAGCGGATGACGAAATGATAACACCAGGTTCAGCCAAATATTCATGGTAATCAAGTTGCACTCACAGAAAATGGCTTCGGCATACTGCTTGCACATCAGGTGCATATTACGATAGCGCTTTGCGTCAAATTCAGGTAAGGATTTGGATATCCTTGCGCCGGGAACCATTGAGCTGACACTGGAAACAGACATCAGAAAAGGCCGAGTACATATCTGCAACAATTACCTCTCAACAGCAATTTTTCCATCTGAACGAGGACCATACAGGCATATAACCACTCCTGCTCCTGTCATCATGGATACAGCATCGGCAAGAACAGGCGCTATGCCATTTATCTTCTTCCATACCCTGTACGAAGTTTGAGTGGGAAGTCATTGCATCTAAACAACTGGCTTACTCGTTATAAGATGCAGGATCTCCCCTCCACTCTCCCCTTCTCTTGTATGCCTCCATCGCCTTCTTGTACTCCGACTCTACCGATTCAGCCACAGCCATCTTGATATCCTCCTCCTCCTCCTCCCATTTTTTTGTGACAAACCGATTCATTTCACAAATTCATTCAGCCTCCGGCAATACCTTACTGGCCTGTGTCCAGAAGTCGTCGAACTCAGTCTTCACGCATGTCGTGTGATGGTCTTGCATATACCGGTGGATAAGCGTCACTTTTCGTGGCTGCACAGTGGAGAGTTCCGCCATGTTCCTCATCGCAGTCGCCAGAAGCTCAGAGTCCATCTTTTTTCTGCTGAATCGATGGCGGGACCAGTTCGCGATCTGCTAGTATACAAGGTGTCTCGTCAGCGAGGAATTCGCGCACTTTCAGATATACAATATCAAGTACCTTATGCAGCTCTTTGTAGAATTTCTGGCGACATTTCTCCTCCACAGGTCGCTCCTCCTCAGAGTAGGTATTGATATCTATCATTTCATACTCTTTGGTGGGATCTGGCACTGCTTCTGGTGGCAGATCGTAGCCCCAATTCTGGATAAAGTCTTTCGTGGCTTTTGTATACATAGCACCGGGGTCGTCGCGGTAAAGTGTCTCTAGGCTCAGCAGCAGTTCCAGCTTGGGGCCTTTCAGCCATTGGCTATGACCACAAGGCTTTGGATCCACTTTTCGGTGAGTCATTCGAGAGAGACAGCAGAGCAAAACAGCAGGATTATAATGCACTTGGCGCAAAGGTAAATTGGTTGAGTATCTTCTGGGGCATTCCTTATAATTAAGCTTGCACAGACATGAAATTCAATCAACAATCAATAATTAATCCCAAAAGGCATGGAACTCAGAAGGTCATGAGCCTCATGCCTCGTGTGCACCCCAAGAAGTTGACTTTGGTAAGCCCTGTCGAATAGCTCCATTGCCTCTTTTCGTATGTATATACTTATATATATATTAGGTGGCGGGGACTGGTGTAAAACGACCAAAATGCCCATGACCTCAGGCCCTCTGAGCAACAACAACCTTGTGTGCTCCTTTGGTAAGTGGATATTCTTACTGTTTTTCGTAATCCGGTCTTTCTGACCAGTCCACTCTAGTGGGTATGTCTTTTTCAGCAGTGTCTGCTGCCCCTCGGCCACTGTACTATGTAGTGATCAAAGGAACATGCCCAGGCATGTTTACTGATGTGTAAGTTCAATCTCCCCTCAATCTCACTCTAGTTTTTGCTTACCTTAAGCGGACAGGAGCCTTGTTGTCTCTTCCATCGATCGCCAAGAACATGCATACGTTAGGACTTTTGATACCTGGTATGCTGCACTAGCAGCTTGGCGTTGTGCTATCATGAGAGGAGACTTAGTTGTTCTCCCTGCGCCTATTTGTGTTACGTTCATAGTTTTGCGTGGGCACGTGCCTGGTATCTACACATCCTGGTATGTTTTCCCTGTAATAATCTATTGCCCTGCTCTTAGTTGTCTTTAGGCCCGAAGCTCACTGACAAATTCACGGCATTGGCTCAGATACCATGCACTGGCATGTGATGAGCTCTCGCGAAATGGCTGAACGTGTTTGGACAGATGCACAACACAACGGTAGTGTGGTACTAATTAGGACCCGAGTTCCTGTTGTCGAAGAGGAGCTCGACATGTGCAAGAGCTGCGGAGATTGCCCTTCCGACAAAGAAGATGCGTATTCTGAGGTGCCGGATACCTAAGTACAATTTCCTGTTGTATCTTCTGAAGGCAATGAGCCAAATACATGCCTTTTTAGTTCCCCCAAGTTCTTTGGTTTAATGTACTCAAAATGAACTGCTTGCGAATCCATCCTTACAAGGGATTCTCATTGCATTGAGGATTGAAGAAACATGTGGTAATGCGCAGATCATTTGCAAAAATGGTAATTGGTAGGTACAAACAGTACATCAAGAAATAGAGCAATTTATAGTAGATACACAGAAGCTACATCCAGGAAGCACCACGCTGTCCATCTCTTCGGAACTGCCAATGAAATCTATCAATTGAAATTAGCACGGCTGTAGAAGAATGCCTAGAATCAGTAAGAGCGAAAAGATAACATATGAAGAAAAACCTACCGACGTGGATGAGGAGTGGGAGTCATCTGGGAAGAACCAGGCCGGCCACGAGACAAAGAAAAATCATTATTGGTGTACCAAGGTGAAGTACTGAAGACATCAGGTGATGGAGAAAACAAGGACCAGAAACGCCTCGAGTTCGTCGATGGTGGAGTGTGCGGCAACACAGGGGATTCATACTCCTTCATGAAACGCAAAGTTGGTGACTCATATGCATCAGAGCCAGACGCCGTTGAACTGGATGGAGAGATAGACTGGGAGAGCCGGCTTGTGTTGAGAGCATGCAAAAGAGTAGGAGACTCGATCACCCTGCCCTGGTCACACTCGGATGCTGTTGTGATAGATGGAGATGTAGACTGGAAGTGGTAGGCTGCATTCAAAGCATGCAGAAGAGTGGGCGATTCGGTTACCTGTGCAGGGCTTGAAGTTACGGCAGGGACCTTGTCTGGACTGTTGGGGCCAGTGGAAGGCAACAAGATAGCTTCATCAGGGTGGTGAGGAACAGGAAGAAAGGCAGGCATCGGAGAGGGAGGGCAGCTAGTTGCCGGAGTTGGTGGTGGAGTCTGGGGAAATATGGAGCGTTTGTATTTCACCAACCCTTTGGTGCTCCAAGTGAGCCACTCAAAATATTTAATCATTTGCTGGATCAAGAAAGGTGTAAGTAACAGAAATAGGACGAGAAAACAGCTAACCTTCACCAAACGCCTCTTGTAAGTACGACATTTTGCCCATGACCAGGCATCCCAGTACTTGGGAAGCCAGCATCATAGCCAAAGCACAACGAGACTGTCGATGAAACGCCAGAACCTTACATCTCGAGAGTCACCGACATTATCGCGATGCTTGACATACACAGGCTGTCAGTTTTTCAGGAATCGTTTTTGGCCTGGCGAGAACTTAGCGATCAATCGGTACACCTCCTGTGTTGTGGCCACTCCAAGGGTTTTCAACCTGCAAAGTCATAAGTAGATGAAAAGAAGTTGAGTGCTGAGCAGGGGCGAGGACACCTACATTTTACAGTGAATTGATAGCTGGTAAGTAAGTACAAAGGAACTGGGGGAGCGGGGGTTCAATGAGCAGGAGACAGTCATTAAGTCGAAACATGGTGGTAGTTGCTGAAGAATTGCAGCTGGCTGGTTAGTAACACTGCATGATGCAGAATGTCCTAAATAGGTGGTCCCTCTCAAAGCAAGTTTCACGTAATGCAACTGAAAGAAAAATAACCACAAAAATGTATTTAAATTATTTCAAAAATCTCAAAACAGGCTAGATACATGTTGGCTAGATAACACATCAGCAGAATTGCCTGCGGCGGTAAAGTTCCACTATCATGCAGTCCACGCTCCCCCAGTCACTATCTTCACCCTTCATAACCTCTCTGACCTCTTCCATGAAATCCTTGGTGTCACTGTCACTCCCCGTGTCGTCTGTACCCTTCCTAGCCTCCCCAACCTCGGTGTCGCTATCACTCCCCGTGTCATCCATATCCCCATTGTAATCAGCTAATTGGTTGCTGCCCCCCATATCACTTTGAAGTTGTTCATCTGCTTCATAAACCGCCGGAGAGATAGGACAGGAGGCCAAGTGTAGGAAGTCAATACCCTCGCCCATGTATAGACACTCTGTGTGCGCCATCTTATACAGAGCTGAACGAATTTGCTAATTGCGCCATAAGACCATAAGGCCCTGTAGTTAGAGATCAATTGACATACCTCCTTATGCAAATAAATCCACTGTCTCTCCCATCCTTCACAGTCACTCCAAGAAGATCTAATTCCATCGTCAGGCCAGCAGCGCTCGAATACCTCGTATAAACAATTAACTCCCTGTACAATTGAGCCACTGAAAATATCTTCATAGAAGATAGGCCACAGGAATTTCTCCAACCAAACAATATGGCAGGCTCGTAGAGGCGGTACTTCCAGGGAAACAGCACCCGACTCAACCACGTGCTCGGGAATAGAATCGAGTTGGTCGTGAAGTTCGGCAGCCTCATTACATCCTCCGTCTTCCACATCTGGCTCTGTGTAATTAAATGGAGGGGTCGCTCCGAGAGATTGGTTGGATGATGCCTAATCAGAAAATATTGAGCATCAACACAGGGTTTATCTTATGTGCTTACTTACTCAGACTGCCTGACTGTGAGCAGTGTGAAAAAGAATGCTAGGGGGTCTCAAAGGCTCTTGAAAGAGAATGTGATGTCTTGGCTATTTGAAGAGAAGTAAATGAATGGATTTCAAACAAAGACAATGAGCACTTACCAAGGAAAAAGGCGCATTGAGAAGGGGGAGGTGCTGAGGAGGCATGGTGGGGGTTTTCCAGGCAACGAGCTTAGAAATAGGCAAATCCAGGCACACGAAATCCCAAATACGGAAATGATGAGACAGGTATATTAATGGGGAGAAAGTGGGTGTTATTGCTAGAGGCTAGAGGGTGTCATCTGATAACAAACATACATGGGGCTACTTCTGGAAGGGTAGCTTTCCCTTGTTGTATTCCGCTACGAGTTCCTCCTCCCTGAGCAAGATCAGACAATACATTTCAGACATGTCAGAAACAATCATTCGAAGGCAGAACAAGAATTTGGAGACCGCGTTATACTTCTCCCCCGCACCGTCTGATTGCAGCACACTGTTCGTGCAGGCCTCTAGCTTCTTGACAAATCCACCTACGACATCTAAACCTTCATCTACGATACTCTTGTTTCCAGCCACATATTTTTCATATAGAGCTTCAAGGTAGGCGTAATGACCAGTGTTACCACCAAAAAGCGTCATCGCCATCTTGTCCACTTTCTTGGCTTCTTTAAGCCAATCCGTGGCATGGTCCACATGAAACCTAGGATTGCAGATTAGCACAAAAAAACAGATTAGCGCAGAAATTATGAACACACCGAGGCCCAGTTTGAACATTCGTATCTCTATTGCCCTTCCTCCTCCTCTTCTTGGCTGCTTCTCTCTCCTTCCCAGCTTTCCGGGCTTTCGCTTTCTCCATCCTATATATAGAGCATTCAGGATACGTGTAAAGCAGGCAGAAGAAGGCATGAACTTTTCGTGACAACTGGTGATGATCTCCTCTTTATGTCTGGTAGATTCATGAATATCGTGTTTAAAGAGTAATAAAAATGCTTACTTTTGATAGGACTTGGCACTCTTAAGATGATTGGCCTTCTTCTTCTCAGCGGCAGTGTGGTAAAGTCGAGGATGAGGCATGGATGATGTAGTCAAGACGAAGAAGTCCTCACTGATCCTTGCCGCATGAAGAGGCTGAGCAGCTGTGTGCCTAAATACCTGCCCTTTAGTGCCGAACAGTTTGTACACTCGCCTTGCCATCGTCGTTCCTCATCATGCGCTTTCTGGCTTAGGATTAGGTGTAGTCTGGGTATTAGCACGTAGAAGAACTTTAGCTATTGATGGGGAGATGAAGGCCTTGCGTCACGATCCATAGTAGTAGCTATAAGTCATGTATTCTTACATTGGTATCAACTTTGAGCAGTTTTTGAGGAGTTTTGCTCGATACAATTGCGGGAATGACTTGATTTTGAGGGTATCTAGTACACATGACTTCCTCTAAAAAGTCAGACCAGCACCAGTTCACAGATACCTAGGTAGGGACACATTGGTACTATGTAAACCTGAGTCTTGTACTCATCTACTCCAGGGTCAGTCTTACTTTTTCATTCTCAAGTTTTACGGCCTGAAACTTGGTAAAATACAACGTATAGTAGTTCAAATGTGTTTCATATGATTTTTAACAAGGTCTATAGCGGTAGAGGGTCCTTAGCTTGTGAACATATAGTCAGCGAGTCATTTCCATACAGCCCGAGTGAGTGCTTAAATAATATGGAAAATTGACGCTCACCAATCTCTATAGATAATCATGTATGATGTATTGTCTGGGCTTTTGTGGATGCTTTTGTGGATGTACACACAGTGGGATATATACTAGATATACATATAGGAGAACTATGCTACTGTACTAGCTCATTGATAGTGGAAAATAGTCCTATATGTTCCACAAATTTATCAACCTTCTCCTTCAACATCATCTGGTAGCGTTGGGGATTGGATTTCTCTAACTCCTCCTCTGTCTGGCACCCATTAGTGACCCAGCGAAAGATGGAGCCAGCAGTGTATTGAGTAACTGAGTTTCGTTTTTCGTCTGCATAATTTGTGGTTAGTGCTAGCTCTGATACAATTACACAGGTTGAGATGTGTACCCTTCCCCACAGGAACATTCAAGTGCGTACAGACAGCAGATGGGATAGCAACACTGGAGCCAGAGGGGAAATCGATGACGAGCCCAAGCTCCCACAAAATTATCTGGCTGCCCTTTGTGGCATCAAAATCTCCGAGGGTGGTGATGATACAGAGGCCGAAAGCCCAGTTAAGAAAGTCATGGTGGTGATAGGTCCAAACATTTCCACTGAAATTCAAGGTGATAGCAGCAAACACGGAACAGGCAAAGTTTCGGGGCAAGTCTGGTTTGGCAGCATATACAGCGTTCAATGTCTCCCGATAGCAATTGTACAAGCGTGGGGCCCAGGCAGCAAAAGCGGCTAGAAAATATAACATATAACACATCATTCATTAGCCTACTACAGTGCTGCAGAACTTGACAAATGGCAAACTCTCACTGCTCTGATATCCTGCTAAGGCAAGGAAAGCCTTCAATTGGATGAGTTGATCAAGCATGGGAGCATAGGCGCCGTTGTCCAAAGCAATGGGACAGTCACTCCCCATCCCCATGGCTATGCCCTGGTTGAATGCAGGAAATCAGCCACGGCAGTGTTCGGCGGTGTTTGCTTTCAGACCTGCAGCTTCTCGTTCCAGCTCCATGTGATGGAAGGCTTCACGCATAAGAGGTACCCAGCTTGGGCTATCAGGGTGCCCCAGAAGCACAGCTATGATTCTCCCATGGCTGTCAACGATAGGCATAGGCGTTCTATACAGGAGCGGTCTGAGTAAACTGGACCTCCCAAAAGGAGGAAGGACCACTTACATTCCATTCCATTGGATATGCCAAAGACCAAAGCGGGGGGTCAGTACATGTAGCGGGTACACTGTCTTGGCTCCGACTCATCCCCCGCCCCCATACATCCACATATTCCCCATCTTTCCGATGAAGGTGCCGTGAGCATAATCGAGTAGTTCCATGGGGTTCTTTGTAGTGATAGGCAGGGCCGAGTTGCAGTACTTCTGACGGGGCTTCTCACAAATGACGGGCTGATGATCAGGTGAGTCTTTCTCCTTCTTGTGCCATTGCGCTCATTTGAAATTTTTGTAGGACTGGCTAGACTTAGCCATAGAAGAGTCTGGAGAGGAGTTTGTAGGGGACGATGAACGCATCCGTTTCAAGCTAGGAGCTAGGGGAGTGGGACACTCAAACGGGAGTGGGGAGGAAGCAGGGGGGGCATGAAGATCATCAGTGATATCGAGAGGTTCCGAAGGGAAGCCCTTTAGTGCATGCTGCACGAAAGTTTCATAATGGAAAGGCGTGACGGGGTAGATGGGTTCTGCTTGTTGAGGCATGGTTTCTGGTTGCTCTGCTGCTTGGGTAAGTAGAAGTGATGATCGAGTCAGCAAAAAAATGCACTGCACATTGAGAAGTGCTTGGAGCTGCAGTTGCGTTCATATAACAGAGATCTGTGCTGTGGGGTGCAACATTATGCCCTTTGATTCTTCCCTAAAAATGGTATTTCCACTGCTTCAATGCTGCATATAGACGGATTGTTCGCAAGATGTAGTGACTTTAGAAGATGGACAAGCCCTCGGAGAAGACAAATACCACCCTTTTCAGGATGAAGACAGGTCCGAATAAGTGCCCGACGCGTCTGCACCAGTGGATATCGTCCTTTTCAGAATGAATTTCTGCTGGCTGACAGGGCAAGCATGTCTCAACTTTCAAAAAGGCAAGAGGTTCGCTAGAAAGGACGAGAGATGAGAGATGAGAGATGAGAGATGAGAGTGAAGTGTTCACAGTCAGAATCTCTTTGTTGAAATCGCTTGGCAGTCATCTGACACGATCACATGATTCAGTAATGATGTCAGACAAATTATCAAAACATGCAATTGAGCTTCAAAGTCTTCGTAGGTTCTACATACTTGTAAGTAATGTACTACACTATTCGTGCTGTTGTTCAAGATAAGTAGGCTTAAATACAAGCATTCTACGGGTATAGCCATCCCTTTCCTGTCTCGACGGGTGGATAAACTACGTTGGCAGGGCTAATGACCTGCACCTTGCCGGTATTATACTTGATCCAGAAAAGATTTTTGGCGTCGGCTTCGGTTTCAAAAAAGCGGTGTTGATTCTCAGGAGTCCTGCTCACAAGTTCCTGAGCAGAATCGCTGAAAAACATATCAGTTTGGCTATTTATCAACATATCCCTGTGTTTACAGCTCACCGCCCTTTAATCCAACCAATCCTTTTCCCCACCCAGACAACATACCAACAATCCTCTGGCGGGGGAAGCACAATAGTGGTACGAGTCTTGGCAGTGATAAGAAAGTGACAGCAAGGGCAGCGCGTCCCTTCCAAGACAATCTGCTCCCCAGTGGACCCATTACCCTGATGAACAGGGTCTTGGACGAACGAAGTTGCAGCGGTAGGACCAGGGGCAAAGGCCATCGCAGCAGTAAGGCCACTGGCACCCCCTGGGTGGGAAGCAACTACAACAAAAAATTAGTACTGTATGAGAATGCATGGAGGGAGCATGGGACTTACAGAGAGGGGGCACGATCAAATTTCCAGCTGTCATGAGATTCATGCCAAGGGTACAGGGTGGAATCACGCCTGTGGGCTCGCTTGACGTGGGATCTACAGCAGGAAGGAGGGTTGGCTGAGGGGATTGGGCTAGGGGAAGGAAGAGTGCCTACTGTTGGTGGTAGCGTTGTTGGTGGTACTAGTGGTACCCTCAGGAACATCTACAAAACAAAACAGGCTTTGAGTGTGGAGGACTACAACAAATACAAAAAGTTACTTACTCTCGCTAGATGCCACCTGCTCAGTAATGTAGGCACGGAGAATGGCCATTTGCTTGGGGGTGAGATTGAGACCGGGGATACTCAAGATGCTCATTGCAACAACTACATGAATGAAGTGTAGAAGGGGTGAGGGCGAAGAAGCAACGAAGGAGTCGAACTTAAACAAAAAGCTGCTGGTCAGAGTTTATATGTAAAACTCCGAGCAACGAGCAAAAGATAAGATCTTGACGTCAATAAGATATGATCTCGATCAAGGACCAAATAAATACTGATAAGATATTATGTTGACGCCGATAATGTGATTATGACTTATTGATGATTACATACACAGATTAGATTACACGAACAGTCGAAAAAGGCACAAAGATGGATATACGCAAAAGAACTAATTAATCGTTGATTTCCTGGTCCTCCATTGCCATTTCATCCTCAAATTGCAAGTCCAATTCAATTACCAGCTGAGACAGCCCCTCGCATGCATCAAGATCAGTAGTCAGATCGTGGAGGGAACTCAAAATCAATCTAGCCCGCTCATGAATGGGCTGCCAGCATGAGCTCCATGACACGGCATGCTCTAGCTCACTATTCGACTGCTCCTTCGCGTATGCAACAAGCCCCTCACTCAACCATGTCGATATTTCTGTGCGTTGTCCATACTGTTGCACCCACCACCGAGACTTCCAGTGACAGAACTCAATGGAGCAGCGCATCTCCTCCTCCACCAGTAATAGCTCCTCCTGCAAATGGCGGGCCTGTGCCCAGGCTTTACACCATTCTATTCTCAAGCCTCAATAAACAAGAATTCGTCAGATACTCTAGTTGTATACTGTGAAGAACTGGACTTACTGGCTTCAATCTCTTGGATGTCTGCACCCTCTGTTTCCACATTACCCGATGTATACCAGATCCAAGACAATGTTCGCCTGCTTTCCCTGCGTGAAAGGACAGGATTCATAGGTACTGTTGGGATATTTTCTATCCCTGCGAGCATATTCTCAATATCTGCCTGGCTGATGCCTGCCTGCTCCTGGGCTTTGCGAAACTCCTCTCTTTCATCATCAACAAGAGTATGCTCCATGATGGCATGAACATCCTCTGGCTTTAAGACCTGCAAGATCTTCTCCCAATCCCCAGGCCCTCGGAACTGCAGTAGAGCCTCTCGAGTGGCACTGTAGGTCTGTCAAATGGCTTTTATTCTGACCTTGATCTGATTCTGTAATGCATTCATCTTGGTGTATACTCCTTGGGAGGGTATGAGCTGCGACGAATGCTTGTATGCTATCATTCAAGCGCGGAGCTGTCCACAAAGTTGGCTGAGAGATTCAATAGCCCGAGCATAATGCAGCCGATCCTCTAGGGTAATCAGTTCCTCAGAGCACAACCCTATGTGAACCTTTTCGTTGAACGAGCTCGGTAGAAGCAATCTGACCTGTTCAGGAGGAACTGAATCTGCACCAGGAATAGAAGCCATGTGCTGTTGTATACTAGGCATATGAAGAGGCTGAAGCTCTCGAAACCTCCAAATACGGCGAAGGAGATTTGTGTGCCGAGACTGAATGTTCGACTCTTGATAGTCAGTGAGTTTCTCCTGTTCTGCTGCAACAGAGATACTTCGCCTGGTTCAAAGGATTTAGTGGATATGGGCATTAGCATCATGATAACACATACTGTATTTCTTCCAGCTCCAGGCCTTCAATGATCATTGCACTAGAGGATGTATCCGAGACAGTCCTCCCTTCTCTCTCTCTCTGGAATTCCTCCTCAGCCAGTTGCTTCTTGACCTTCGCCAGTGTTATCACTGTTAGAACATTAGGAACATGTAAAATGTAATAGGTGAGAAATAAAACTTACTGGACTCAGGTGCGTCATATGGGCAGGCTTTGCTTCTCCCTCGCTCCCAATCGAGAATCTGTTGCTCCCATTTCGTGATATCCTGTGCATGATCAATGGAAAGACTTTCTGTGAAGGCCGAGAATGCTCGCTGATGAACGATGGCGCTAGGAATAGCTTTCATGAGCTTCCTCAATAAGGAATCCTCTATATAAAATGTAAGCACATTTTACACATATGAGCCAACCACGCTTACCTAAGTGCACCGTCTTACGCCAATTCCAATAGTTACAATAGTTACAATAATCGTCCATCATATCCCACCTCCCACCAGCAGACATCATTGAAAGGCATCGAGCAATGGAGTTTAACCAAGACCAATTGCGCTCCACCCCCTCCCTGTCTGTCTCACCCACCCCTTCAGTAAAATTGAATGCAAATGGTGCAAAACAACTTTCAATGTGTGCTGGAAGATGAAACTTGGGAACTTTAAAGGTGAGCTTCAGGCTGGAGGGCAATTGCAGATGCTGAGGCATGAATGTCATGCGTGTATAGAAATTGCGCATCCATTGACATGCGATATCATAGGAAACATACACAAAAAGAAGTGTGGTGGACAGAAGGCTCGATAAAAATATATAGTCCATGTTACAGTACCTAACAGCGATTCATCGGCATGAGTGGAAATTACTAGTAGCACATACGGAGCATCATAACTCACCGTTCTCCCTTCTGCAGATCACCCATCCCATTAGGATGAAAACACTCATGATGAGAGCAGCTCACGGCACCAATTCCAGTGGCTCGGAGCCCTTTCGATTTCTTGTTGTTGGTGTGGTACACGGCGTTGAAGCCCACACAATGGCTGATCTACAGTAGGCAAGTCAGCTGTGCTACAAGTGAAAGTTAAATGGTCTACCTCATCTTGATCTGCGTGCTTAGCCATTTCCTCAATATACGGCTCGTTCTCCACGAAGCAGCCCCAGCCCAGGCCTAGCGAGGGATCATGATAATCATTGGGCCGTGCACGAGCTTTCTGTTTAAAATTTGCGTCTTCTGAGAGAAGGAGGGAGTAGAGCCAACTGTATTGTGGGCATTGGTTTTCTGCTCGAGTATGATTCACAAATGGAACTCACCTTTGTTTTGCTGGTGCTTTTTGCCAGCCCTGTGGAAGATTGATGCCGGGATGGGGACATGCTCAGCATGGAACCGTTGTACTTCCTTTTTGGGTACCATCCAAACCAGAGGGATCGTGTCCATGACCTGAGCACTTGCCCGTCTTGATGTGGCGCCACTGGCAAAGCATCATCATAAATTGCAAGAGTCAGTCCTAAGAGCATCTTGTAAGCCTCTACAATCACAGGATAGAAAGAAATATGTGCACCGGTGTGGATTTAACGAGCCCAGAGCCGTTGCTCATTTGCTCTAAGGTGCGATAGAAATCTGTGGGTGGAATATGACCTTGTAGATTTAAAATGTGAAAGTTCCGCAGAAGGTCCATAGTTGCAGTGCTTTGAGGGTCTTTGTAGGAGGCAGGCCAGAGGCCCGCCTCTAACAGTTGATTATGATGCTCTGTTGGTGGGTAAGAACCATTGAATTAGTAAACTGATAATGACTTACCAGGAGCACCCGCACAACCGCAAAAATCAACTGCTATAACATGAATACTGTTCCATGCCATGACTACGAAGTTATCCTGGTGAGAGTGGCTGATAAAGTTACAGCGTTCTCCTGGAAGATGGCCCAATTGAATGCGTAGCCTCAAATCACGTAGAGTAACAGGTTGAAAATAGTTGTTGCGCCACTCCTACCAGTAAGTCTAGTCAGTCCGGTAAAATGCGGATAGCAGATGTTTACCTGGGTGTGATGAAGTGGCTGATCTTTATGGTGGTTCAAGATACACCCCTTGCACTGCACACGAAGCCCGTAACAATCAATACAGCGATATTTTGCCCCCGAGATGCAGCAGAAAGCACATTGGTTACTGAATAAACGGCCACAGCCATCTGTAACGATCGTCCAATCTAGATATTCATCTCTATACTTTTGTTTCCAAGTGAGAAGAGGAGTGTCCTGTGCCACTGTGACTTTCAGTGCTATAAAAGCAGAATTAATTCAGACATACCAAGTCCTCATAACGCCGAGCTTTAGCCTTCACCTTCAGCCTTCCAGGCTCTTCTTCCGCTGCAACCAGCGGTGGTTCTGTACTCTCATACAAGAAAGATAGTCCCGCGTCCTCTGCAAAATCTCCTCTCTCTGATCCCACTGTCCCATTCACCGGAGCGGTATCCTCCTCAGGCATAGGAATTTTACTGACTTTCAAGTGACGAGAATTCGAGGAAGAGGAATATGCAGTTTGATAGTTGGAAGGTTGGAGGGTGTCATTGGATACCATATGGTTTTTTGCACGTTGTTTTGGCATGGCGAGTAGTATGTATGGGGCGCGACAGGGAGCGGTCAAAGTTGATTATTTGTTTGGCCTCTGTTTGGAATGCCTGACTAATACTAACAGACTTGGACACTTAGCATGACTTCATGGAAGGAAGAGCCCAGTGTCGCATTATAATTAATCCTGGCTGCAATCCATTATCAGATGAGTCTGCGGCACCCAAATCGCACCATCCTTCTACCAGGAGGCCCATTATAATTACTGCACAAGGTACAAGATTTCTTTTCCAGGTAAAGCACATATTATGATAATACCGTGACCCTACTTATAATCCGCCCCTATACAATGATCACTTTCTTTCAAACAGTGCATCCTTGCCAAACGGTACCACCATTATAAGTCATCCGTCACCTGGCAGTTTATTGAAACTGGCACATCCAGGCAGTACAGTACCGCCAGAGTACCGCCATTATAAGTCTCCCTGGCACCCTGGTGTATTACTTTTCTTTCTCTACTACCTAGGTGAGCTGACATTTTAATGCACCTTCCCGTGTTCTCTTTCTCTACTATCTAGGTGAGCTGACATTTTAATGCACCTTCCTGTGGTACCATAATTATAATCCTTGCATCAAGGATTCCTTGCTTGTATTATAATTATATTACAGGGACAGCTCACAGAACATCCCAGTCATGAAGATGTTCTGTGGGTTGCTATGAGCTGCTGTGAAGTTAAACAGAAAAGGATATTCTATTCTTGATCACCAATCATTTTCCTCACCTCTACACATTTGGAAATATATATAAAATGATTTTATTATGCAGAATGGTACAATAATATGGTACACTACGAGATATAGTTTGGATTTGTAGAAAGGATACTGGGCACATACTGTCATCTGTTGTATTTGCTGGTTGCTGAACATGTTTGATGGTAGCAGTGACACTAAAGGTCAAAAGAAGGCAGCCCATCATCTACATTATCTGAGTAAGAGAGAGAAAAGGAAGTGACAAGGGTTATACCAGTGACTATATGTCAGATTTGACAGAATGTCCAGCAGCTTGTATATGTTCATACTATAGTGTTCAAGTCAGTATGAAGATTCTCTATGTGAGAGATATAGGGTAACACACACTCATGTTCACCAAAGCCTGAACTCTGACGAAAGGTATTTGAAATAGGTGAGAGATAGTCTTAAAGTGAGTATGTTTAGCGTACCTTAATATAGGACTTAGATGTGGTGAATGTCAGTCATCAAGCCCTCTAGAATACTCATGCCCACCATTCCAATGACACCCACATCTATAGCACCTTGGTCCTTGTGAATCTGTCAAAGCTTGCCACTCCCCTTGTCCATGAAAGATATTGGGTTCTATGAGGAAAGAAATGTGCAACAACACAATATAAGGTGAATCACAGTAATACATGTGTCACTTACAAAGAGTTTGTTTCTGAACTGATGATCTGGCATCAACAAGCACAGCCTGCAATGACACTCATGTCTAAGTAACAGAGAAAGGATAGAGCAATGGTGGTTGTTGAGAGAGCCATGTGTGGAAGTTCAACTGTGGGAGAACTACAGAAATATAGTCCTGATGGCTTCGCTCACAGCATAAATCAAGGGCGGTAACATTACACGTTACCTGCATGATATTGCCACCCAATTCCCATCATCTATATGGTTTTATACAGCACTGTCTACCATGCACTCACACTGTAAAGTACTGTGAGATGCCTTTGTCCTATACAGTGCTGTCTAGTACATGACATATCCTAGACATGCTATAAGTTTCTATATGTACTACTGTTCTCTATGTAAAAGGGTATCTGCTATGGAGGAAAAATCAGGTTTTGCTGATGCAGGTCACTTTTTTAAGATCTAAGGCTGGACTGGGCTTTGGAACTGTATCAGCTGCTGTGATAGAAGGGTTGTAAGCCTCTGCTATTCTTAGTTTAAGACCATTGACTGCAAGTTTTCGGGCTTCAGTCAGATGCCCCTTTTCTTTTTTCTCTGGGTAGATGAAGTGGACTGGGGCAGTACAGCTCTTAATGAGGAAGTGAATCCATCGTAGAAGGTCACCATTCTTGCAATGCCAAGCACAGGCCAAGTTTTTGTGCACATAGAAGCAAGCAGAGCAGATGCAGTATTGGGATTTTGTCATTATGTGTAGGGTCTTGTTTTCCAGCACTGAGTGGAGGGCTATACCAAGGGCATAGAGATCTGCATGGTCTGCTGCCTGCGAACCAAAGACTCTCGAGCACATATTGTGGGGAGAATTTGGGCCCCAGTACACACCTACAGCTGCACACGCACTTGGTTTCCCTGTGTTTCTACATACACCCTGAATGGCTATTTTGACTGGATCTGACATTGTGTAGACCGAACCAAAAGCCAGTTCTATCTTTTGTTTTGGGTCTTTGCCTGCCTCAATGGTCTGTATGAGCAGGCGGTCAAGGTAGGAATCTGTAGGTAGTTCTGTTGGTATTCGCTTAACATGTGTTGTAGTTGGAGTCTGTACTGCATGTGTGTGAAAGCTCTGAGACTTGATAGCTACACATATGGAGGCATGGTCATAGCCATCCTCACAAGGAGCAACAGTGAAGCTGGTAACATCATCGAGATGTTCCTTCGAGAGTGCAGCATAATCAATTATGCTGTGGCGGGCGCCCTGAAACAAGGTGAATTCCACTCCACTGGCCCCAAAGTGTTGCTGGCCATTTAGAATAACAAGATCCTGAAGACCGAGTTGTTCTAGTAAGATCCGGCCTCTCGTCGAGACTGTAGTATCCGGTGACACCCTTGCTGGATGATGTGGGTGGGCAGTGTGAGAAGCTGTACGTGCGTTGAGGTCGCCCATAATCAGAATCTTAAGATTCTCTGCTATTGCTTGTTCTATCACAATGGCCAGCGCTGTGAGTGGGTCTGCTTCATAATCTATGGCCCAGTTCTTATCCTCAGGTGGCAGATATACGTTGAAGATTACAAGGTCATTGTTAGGAACACGCACAGAAAAAATAGAGGTCAACAAAGTAAGAGGGCGCCAAATTTTCTTACTAATCATCTAGTAGACACTTGAAATGGATTATTCATTTGTTATGACTTATTCTACAGTAATCTATATTACAATAATACTTCTACTTAGTAAGACTAGAACCGCGGCACAGTCAAAGCGCAGTTATGCAGTACTACACCGCAGTTACGCCACCTCGACATCACGAGACTTCGGATCAATTTACCTGGTAGTTACCCCGGGTGATGGCAGGGCTCCTGCCCTATATCCCGCTGATTCTCGGTAGTGCCAATATTTAGGTGAATAAAGGTCTTTATTTCTATTAAGGAAGGGGTCTAGAAATACTTATAGACCATCATTATTAAGTCTCGTACAAGCATACAAGTCCGTAAGTCCGTTAGTCCGTTAGTTCCGTTCCGTCTATTCCGAGCTTATTTAATATTACCCACGCGTCTCCGCTCATTGCCATCAACAACGTCCTCAACGTCGTCCCGCCCTCTCGCTTAACGTCCCGCTTATCTTTTCGCCATTCCCTCGCTTAAACGTCGCCGTCTAGTCGTTTCCCGCCGTTCGCTCGCTTATTCCCATATCCCGGCTCCTCCTGTTCCCTTCCCCGCTTCTTACTAAGTCCCCCAATGTTCGCTTGTGGATCTTCCTGCCATTTCCTCACTCCCTCACTGTATTATCAATGTAATAGGGAACATAATAAACATATTTCTCATAATAAAGTTCAACATAAACAAGGTCTGAGGCATGTACAACTAGTTAGAAGTGCTACCTGGTACGCTACTGCTCTGATTGTCCTCTACTGAAGTGTTCTCCTTGGTATCTATGTGGATGGTGAGTCATGTCAAATAGGTTCATACTATACACTTACTACGCTTCTTTCGAGGTTTGCCCTTGTCGCTGCGCTGCTTACGCTTCCTCCCAGCAATCACAATTGGATTTCCATTGATGTCGGTAACGGCAGTGGTGTTGACGAAATTTGTAGTGAGCGGGAGCGCGGAAGACGGAGCGGGAGGAGTGCGTTCCGGGCCCAATTGATCGGGAGAGGAGGTATCTGCAGAGTCAGGAGGTTGGAGAGCAGGAGGTTCGGATTCAGCCTGAGGATCAGCTTGTGCATCATCCTCAGGCTGCAAACGTGCCGCCTCTTGTGCCGCCGCCTCCTGGGTATGGTATGCGGTGCACCATGCTTCATGCTCTGATCTCAACATGGTGTAGAAGTGGGTGGTACCCGACTTCCACGAATTCGCGAGTGTGTCGAG
>RCHF01000921.1:0-20644 GCA_003987895.1 Neonothopanus nambi
CTGTCATCTTTATTTACTGATATTGATGGTTCTTCAATTCCTAAGGCCATTGAATCCTGTCCTCGGAGAGTAAGTTATGCGTTTCATGTCCCTTATGTCCCTTTCCTTGCTTGACAGTGTTGTATTCTTCAGATTGTTCTATGGCCAATGGCCGGATGTAAACGGACGGGGACAGACCGATCTGCTTGTTGAACAAGTTTCGCATCATCCACCGATTACGGCTTACACAATCGAGAATAAGAGTAAAGGTGTTAAGCTTACGGGGCACAACGCACAGAAAACCTCTTTTAGTGGTACGTGTGTTACCTAGACCAATGCTACCTTTGAAAGCATATGCCGTACATCACAGCTGGTTCCATTATCGTGAAACAAATCGGACACGCTGTCCTCACTGTAAAGTTGCCATCCGGCGAGAGCGACGAGTACCTCATAACCTTTCCCCGGTTGCGGATAGATGGCTTATGGTATATGTTACTTCTGCAGCTTAGAAACTCATCTGAACGCATCTCCTCAGGTATGGTTCACCGTATATTGAACTCGCCGAGACCTCCTATATCATCAGCAAACACTACGTTTGCTCTATCGAATACAAAGGCAAAGGGTATTTCTCTGGGAAATCCCACACTTTCAAGGCCACCTTATCACCCGCGCCTGGTACCGGCGGTTCGTCTGCCACACACGTTATTGAAGGTCTATGGCACACAACGAGCAAGTATATATCTGGACCCAGGAGTGGTGCTGACTTCCATGATGTCACCGGTCCCAAAGAAGAGGTGACTGCAATCGGCGGTGAGCCTGATGGGGAGATGGGAGAGTTTGAAACTCGGAACCTGTGGAAACTTGTTGCTAAAGGTATTCGGGAGGGCGATTTCGAGTCTGCAAGTAGGGAGAAGAGCAGGATTGAGGTTTGTTTGCCTCTGCTAGGCACCGGAGATCATACTAACTACTGGCTGGTACAGAACGATCAACGTCAGAGAAGGAGAGATGAAGTTGCAGCTGGAACAAAGTGGCCCTTGAAACATTATGTTCATATTGACAACGATCCTCTCTGTAAGCCCGATCTTTTTTCACAGTTGCTTATTAGTACTAATCAATGGCTGGCATAGATGAACGTCTAGGTAAATTAGGAAAGATCATCCCTGCCTCAGAAGATGCATACGTTTTCCAAGAGAATTGGCCACAGCTCACCCCTGCTTCCGCTACCTAGTGTATCCACATTCCCGACTTTAGGCAGGATAATAAATTAGATGGCTCTAATGTGTCTTGATGATTCAATATACGTGGACTGTAGCTTGCTGCTTGGAGTCCCCTACTAGGCTCTACACCCATCATTTTGCGCGATAATATTGTATACGTTTCATTCCAATATACTGCCCCTAAGTACAGTTGGTACGGTTGCAAACTGCACCTAATCTTAACAAGAGTTCAAGCAATCTGGTTCACCTACATTCCGAATGTCACGACTCACGGTGGCATGAGATATGACAAGTCGCGTTTGAGCAAGTGTTTACCACGGTTCAGAACGTTCAATCCGCACTTCACTACCAAGTTCCAGCAGTCGCGTCGCACGATGCCTGGACCTTCGAATGGAAGGAAGAAGAGAAAGTCTCAGGGGAAAAGTCAAACAAAAAAGTCGAACGAAACTCGCCCTCATCCTTCACAGGACATTACTGACGCGACTTACCGGGGCCCTGAGCGCAGGCAAAGATCTGACACTTCTTCATCTACTCCTCCCTCGCCTATTCGACTGCGGACACCCACCTTACGAACTCGACGTGGTGAAGATGCTGATGGCAAGCTTCGATTTGCCACAGAAGCCGAAGCTTCTATCAATAGCACAAAGGACCATCCTTTAACAGTTGATTTTCAAGCCCAATTCGCTCAACTTTCACTTGTTGATTCTTCTGGTACACCAGAAACCGTGTATGACCAAGGGGAAATCCGGTATGAAATTGACCAATCCGACATTCTTCTCCAGAAACCTTATATTCACAACCCGGGGAATGGTCCGAGGGTACGAGACACGCGCGCGTTTCTGGCGTCAAAGTACTTTGCCCAGCCACCTGCGCTCGATGATCCACTATGCGCAGAGTTTGCGCAGGAGGAGGTGTTGCAGATGTTGAAAACGGTGCTACCGGAAGAAATGGCTTTGGTATGTGTTTTGAAGCTGATACTGCCGAGGGGATAAGTTCCTCATCCGTTTCTTTTAGATACTTTGGTATAACAAAAGCCGTGCTACGAGCCGTATCTGTCCTGCATGCCAGAGACTGTACCATGTTGGAGATGTACTTCCGGATCATGCAGAGCTGAGGGATGACAATGCGGATCCTGTGGAAATATCCACCGAGCAATCACCTCAGCTGAAGAAAGAACAGCACCTTAGTGGAATATGTTGGTGTTTTTGACTCTGTTTCTTGAATTATTGATTCAACTATAAAATCTATCAGGTTCCTCAATGTGCTTTATCTTAGCGTCCTTTAATCAATGTGATCCTCGCACAACAAGAAATGCTTGGGGACACACGGGTGACGAGATCGACGACGCGTCTTGGGCAGTGCTGAATCGCCCATCCCGTGTTACAGGAAGCACAGCTAAAGCTTTGGTGATGATTATTCGAATGACCAGACTCGACGACCTGGGTTTGGCACAGTTATGTTTCCCAGACGCAGTACGCTGGCGAGAAGATGAAGGTGAGAACGCCTACACGGAAGTGCAGACGAAGGGTGCATGTTGAGCTTGATATTGTTCATGTTATATTATAGTAAGTGCACTTTGTTCACTTTTCTTCCGGATAGTGGCTGAAAATAGTTGCAGGATAATTAGTTTTCTTCTGTTTATTCACGCTATCGTCACTGCTATCGAATTCACTCGTGATATACCCATTCTTCATATACTACATCCACGGACGCCTGCTGTATATTAACTGGAAGCTGCGATGAATCTTGGTGGATAGAAACAGCAGTCCACTATGTATAGTAATTGGTTGTTGGTCGGTGCCTAGATCCAATAGCCACCGCAATTCGCAGCTGTCCTGTGTGTGACTGCTGAGGTCTGCTGCCGCATCGCTTTTGGTATGTCGCTGTTAGATATGAGCCGGAAACTCGGAAGAGACACGGCAATCTTTGAGAACAGTTAGAATTTCCGTGATAGACGGTCGAGTGCCTGACAAGTGTTATGAAGAGTGACCCAGGACAACACAGCACTCTTTTCCGCCCTCATGAACGCTGACATCGTAGACTGTCCCCCACCAGCATACTCAGAGCAAGACCATGATTTTAAACTTTCGACTCGCATCCAGCGACCTTTGACCATCTCGGAAGAACCTGAAGATGATAGTGGCCAGGAAGAGCCGGATGAAACAAAATTTGTCGAGCAGCCTGCCTCAGCTAGCAGATCGTCTTCCAGGGCTTTGCCTAACATACCTCAGAATGTCGGTGGTTCCAATACCAAGGGCCTGCGGATTCATAAAAAATCTTCCTCACATTCCTTCACCCTGACCCAATCAACGAAACCGCGTCCGAGCTGGCTTGCAGACGCGGGTTCGAGGAATCTGGGTCACATCCCATACCAAGACACTGAGGATTCTCTCCATTCTCCTTATCAATCTCCTCCACGACAGTTTGTATCACAATCGGATTCTTCCAATCACTCTCGACGAGCCCTTCCCGTACAACCACGGGCGGCATACAATAACAGTCCTACATATGCCGCCCATATGCCTGCGAATCATGTTTCACCATCATTAGTTCCTCCTTTGGACTTCAGTCCTGCGATGGCATACACCAGATCCGAACCGCTGTCGACAACTACAGACGCACGGCCAGTCTTCGATGCTAGCGCCTTTTACAAGTTAGTGTTGGCCTCTTCTTAACGATTTCCCTATTTCTCACTCTGTCTATAGTTCCGCCGTTTCTTCTCATCTTAAGGCATCCACTCCACGAGTGTAAGACTTTAATTTTATATCTGTCCGATCTCTTGATCTAACGAGTGCCTATTAATTTTTTTTAAAAAAAATAGAGCTCGACCTCGACACCAAACTTCCCGAAGCATATCTTCTCCGCTTGCGTCAAATTACCCCTACTCTGGCGCTAGACAAAGCGACTATATGTCGCCGCCTACTTCGCCTGTTCCAAGATATTCACCTCAGCCTGATACTCCCTCAGGCGTTACCCAGTTTCCGAGGTATCCGTCTTATAACGCTCCAGCGACTCCGACTGCGAGCTCGACTAGATGGGCTACATCGGAGCATCAGTTCTCCCAATTCTAACGGAGAGTTCATGTCAATTTGAGGCCGTCTATGTATGTTCATTTTTGCCATGTTTCCTTTCGCTGTCCGCGGCGTGCATCCTACTTACTATATGTATATCTAAGATAATCTTGTAGATTACTATCTTCCTCACGGCTGTGATTTATGTATACCTTTGTATCATTGCTGCTCAATCATCTACTATGGTCCTCTATGCATTGTAATTCAACTTCTTACGCCGCAGTAGCTACAATATATTAACGATGCTTACGTTCCAATAAACCGTCAGGTCGCCAGTGATTCTCGCGCTTAAGACTGCTGATCGGTATAATAAATTACTTCAGGCTCATATCCCGGTTTTTCGTCTTTCTCTTTTCCCTCATGGCAACGCGAAGTCCATCTACACACTCTTTTCCGAACACCTCTCGACAAGGCGCACAAGGCTCGCAGTCGAGTCAAGCTCAGTCGTCGAACAAACCGGCGGATTATGTCTACTTCGACCGGTCCACGACTGGGTTTTCAGACGAGGCACTCCCTAAAGCCAAAGGAGCTCAGTTAAAGTTGGAGCACTACTACAAAGTCATAGTCGATGCTGCGATAGAGCGCAACACGAGGTGAGTATGTGCAAGTATCAGGACTGCTCCGACTTGCTGATTTTGACCATTCGCTCAGGCGTGTCGAGTTAGAACGTCGACTACAGGGGGATGTCTTGATGCCAGAGGATCGCAAACAGCGCCAGCTACAACAGCTTGGCAAAAAGGAGTCAACTTTTCTTCGACTACGGAGAACTAAGCTGGGTTTAGATGACTTCCGAACGGTCAAGGTTATCGGGAAAGGTACTTGGAGCCTCATCGATTTTGCATTCAAGTACTGAAGATTTATTCTGTATAGGTGCTTTCGGAGAGGTTCGACATGAGTCAGCTCCCAGCTCGTTTCCCGTGTTGATAAGGTTACTTCTTAAAGGTCCGACTGGTTCAGAAAACCGACACCGGGAAGATATATGCGATGAAGACCCTGAAGAAGGACGAAATGTTGAAAAAAGATCAGGTCAGACAGTTTGGTCTATAACTTGTTAAACAACGGCATTGAGATCATATATCAGCTCGCCCATGTGCGTGCCGAACGCGATGTCCTAGCACAATCGAATTCCCCATGGGTCGTACAACTCTTTTATTCGTTCCAAGATCCATCATATCTATATCTTATCATGGAGTTCCTTCCTGGAGGTGATCTAATGACTATGCTCATTAAGTATGATACCTTCTCGGAGGACGTCACACGTTTCTACATGGCTGAATGCGTATTAGCCATAGAGGCCGTACACAAGCTTGGGTTCATCCATCGGTAAAGTCAGTTCCTCTGTAAATTCGGTCATATTGAATCCTTCGTCTTGCAGTGACATTAAGCCTGATAATATTCTGATGTATGCCTTAATTATTTTATACGTTCTCCAACCATACTCATCTGAACACTTGATAGCGACAAGGACGGGCATATCAAACTCAGTGACTTTGGTCTATCAACCGGATTCCACAAGCAGCACGACTCGAATTACTATCAGCGTCTGTTAGAGTCTGCAACCAAAAGTCAAGCACCAAATCCAGCTCAAGCAGCTCGGAATAGTGTCATGGTGAACTCTATTAACCTGACCATGACAAATAAAGACCAAATTGCTACGTGGAAAGCCAACAGGCGAAAGCTAGTACGTCTTCACTCTGTCCTCGTGAGAGATAGTTCTTGATGATTTTGAAATAGGCGTATTCAACGGTTGGTACACCAGATTACATTGCCCCTGAGATTTTCTTGCAGAAAGGGTACTCTAACGAGTGCGACTGGTGGTCCCTGGGAGCTATCATGTTTGAGTGTTTGGTGGGCTATCCACCGTTCTGCTCCGAGTCAACGCACGAGACGTACCAGAAAATTATGCAATGGCAATATCACTTGATGTTCCCTGATGACGTTCACTTGAGTGAGGAGGCAGAGGATTTGATTAGGAGGTGAGCCCCCTGCTCCTCTTTTCGCTCAACTTCTATCCAGAAATTGAATCTCATGGATGGTGTTGGTTAGATTGATCACGTCCACGGATCGGCGACTGAATGTAGAGCAAATAAAATCTCATTCGTTTTTCTATGGCGTAGATTGGCCCACCATCAGAAATGTAGATGCTCGTGCGTGACGAATTTTTCGTCAATCTGGTTTGCCATTGACTTTCAACAGCATTCGTGCCTCGTCTCAAATCGATTACCGACACAACATACTTCCCTACGGACGAGTTGGAACAAGCCCCCGAGGATGCTCCTGCAGACTCGAGTGAAGCAAGCAAGGATTTGGCCTTCCTTGGGTAAGCTGTGTCCATCCTTCATAATCAGGACAACCTACTGAGATCTTTGCAGGTACACGTTCAAGCGGTTCACCATCTCTCACTCTTAATGATGTCAAAGGATGTACATTACTTTTCTACCAAGGACTAGCAGGTTTAGTCGACCATTTAGAAGGTTTATACAAAATTGTAGTGTACCGGGGCTGCTACTAATTAGAATTGTTGAGGCGCTATATGTACTAGGTACAGTACATGAAAATTCAAAGTTACGGACTGGTGCGCGCTTATTTTCCGGCGGCAAATACTTACCGTGGGTAAAATATTTTTTGAAGAATCTCCAGTCACATCGCGGAAATTGACTGAAGAATGTCAACTGCTTTTGCTGGTTCTTGGAACTCTTTGCCAACGTCTCTGACGCCATGGATGTGGGTCTTGTCTGTTATCAAGTTCTAGTCGAAGAAGTAATATGAAGCTTAGCCTCGATGTGATAGAGTCTATGGGTCACTCTCAAATGACGCCTGTCCAGGCCTCCACGATACCGCTGTTCATGAAGCATAAGGATGTCGTCGTTGAAGCAGTCACCGGATCGGGAAAGACTCTTGCTTTTGTCATTCCTGTACTTGAAAAGCTCATTCGCAGGGAGCGGCGGCTACGCAAAAACGAGGTAGGTGCCTTGATCATAAGTCCTACACGGTGAATATTTTACGATGTAACTTGGGGGAGTAGCATTCTCATATAAATCTTTAGTGAACTGGCAACTCAGATACATAGCATCTTTTCCATATTCCTTTCTGCTCAGCCTAATTCGAGTTCCGATAATCCAGAGGAGCCCTCTTCTGAATACCCGCCGCCTTTACTGCTGGTGTCCTCTAATCAATCTTCCCCTGCACAAGATATTGAGCGCTTCTTATCGTCGGGTGCAGACATTGTAGTTGGGACGCCTGGGCGGATAGAAGAGTTTCTTTTAGGAAAAGGGCGGACAATAGTGAGCGTAAAAGAGCTTGAGGTTTTAGTTCTAGATGAAGCCGACAGGTAGGTGGATATTTTATTCTCGGAATGCGACTGGCTGACGTTTCTCCTTGAGACTCCTTGACCTTGGGTTCCAAACCACATTGACTCGGATTCTTACTCACCTACCAAAGCAACGACGGACAGGCCTTTTTAGCGCAACTATGACTGACGCAGATGCTATCTCAGAGCTAGTTCGAGTTGGATTACGGAACCCAGCACGCATTGTCGTCAAGGTCCAGTCTAAGAAGGGAGGATCGAAGGCCGAAGGAAGTCAGTCCCATAACGAAGTCATCGAAGAGAGAAGAATACCCGCAAAGTATGTTCTCTGGGCTTGGTCTTGTATTCATCTAATGTTTCTTCAGTCTTCAGAACTTTTACATCTCTTGTAAGGCCTCGGAGAAAACGGTTCAGCTGTCCCGCATCATCGCGCATGAGATAGACAAACATCAAGCTTCCCAATTCATTGTATATTTTGCTACTGGGGCATGTGTTGACCATTTCTATAATGTAAGCAAAGTCATGATTTTCCTCATGTCGCCTCTGATATTGGTCCAGATACTACCCGTTGTCCTCCCCCCTGGGACGAACTTACACTCTCTGCATGGACATCTATCTCCTTCTGCACGAACACGGACCTTAAAAGCTTTTTCATCAGCTATTTGTACGCCCTCCTCTCCGTCTGTTCTCCTCTGTACAGATGTAGCTGCGCGAGGACTCGATCTCCCCCACGTAGACGTTGTCATTCAGTATGATCCTCCCACTGATCCGAAGGCGTTCTCGCACCGTTGCGGCCGAACCGCACGCGCAGGCCGAAGTGGTCGAGCCTATGTTATCCTCGTCGGGCGTGAAGTAGAATACGTTGGTGAGCTCTTGTTCTTGAACTCTTTTGTAGATATCCCACATAATGGCCACATTTATAGATTTTATGAGTGTACGGAGAATCCCCCTCAAGGAGCATTCATATATATCAGACTCGCCAATGCAGGATGAGGAGTCGCGTTCTGAGGATCCAGCCGTCTCAGTGATGCTAGCTAGCATTAGGAAGAGACTGCTAACAGACCGCGCTCTCCATGATCAGGTACACCCGCTTGCAAATGCTGACAAACTGTATGCTCATTTTTTCTTTTATTCAGGCCGCTAAAGCTTATGTGTCGTTTGTACGCGCGTACTCGAAACATGAAGCTTCGTACATTTTTCGTTTGAAAGATCTTGATCTCATTGGCATCGCCAAGTCCTGCGGACTACTTCGCCTACCCAAGATGCCGGAGCTCAAGGATGCAGAGAAAGACGATTGGGTTGATGCTGAAGTCGATGTAAGTTTCCTACGGTAACGACCGTCGTTCCGCTACTGACATCCTATCAAGTGGAAACTCTATGCATATGAAGACAAGTTGCAGGAAGCAAAGCGTGTGGCAACACTTTCGAGATCATCTGAGACTGACGAGGCTGAAAGATTGAAGAGGATAGCCAAGCGAGCTGAACAAAAGAAAGCCAATGCACCTTGGAGCGACAAGGTTGTTAAAAAAGAAGAACGGGAAGTACGAAAAGAAAAGAGAAACAGAAAGAAGGAGTGGCTGAAAAAAGCTCAGGCTGCTCCAGAGGTCGCTGAGAATAGCTCGAAGCGGTCAAGGGAGGAAACGGAAGATGAGGATAATGCAGATGAAGAGTGGGCAGAGTTGGCACGGGAAGAGAGGATGGCGAAAAAGCTACGAAGAGGAGACATTAGTCAACAAGCATTCGATGCCGAGTTTGCTGATTTGTAGGTTGCTGGTATCCCCCTTTGCACATTATGGACAATGATCTCTTTGGCGCCAATCTACAAAACTAACAGCAACTACACTAAATTACACTTGTTTATTTGTACTTAATAATACAGACTTCCTTGAATTATGAAAAATTCAGAGCACCCTGAGTTAAATCTTGAGCTAGACATCTTAGAGTCCAGGCAGCTCATAGACTGAATAAGTAGAGATACAGATCTGGGAATTATGCAGGCATGGTAGAGACCAACTGGGTTCTCTGCCTTAAGCGTAATAGAGGTCGCATCTGTTGAATGCATATATTGTCAGCACCTGCCATTTGATCGTATAATGGAGATTATTAATTACCATCTCTTTGAAGACAGGGAGCAGCTCAGGTATGTGGTTTAGTTCAGGTGGCTTCAAAGCTTCTGGCTTTCCCTTCCCTTTCCGCTTCTTCGGGACAGGAGTGGCGTCTCTGGATGATTGTGAAGGCGAGTGTCTAGCATGATCTACCGAGCTTCGTGGCAAAGGGCTAGGTGGTAAAGGTTTTGACATGGCAGCCAGCATTGTGTTTCGAGGCAGGAGTGGTACCGGTGGTACTGGTGGCACTGGAGAGTCTCGACTATTTCGCGAGTAGCTCTGATTGAGAGATGTCATTGATCGAGACGCTTTCAAGTCGGGTGCCCTGCGATTGTCAGGCGGACGACTTCGAGAGGAGCTATTGCGCATAGCCGGTGAAGGAACATTCGTACGTGACCTTCGGAGATCTACAGCTTTCACTGGAGGTGGAGGTGGAGGCGGCTCTTCGTCACTTTCAGTTTCATCATCCTCACTGTCATCATCCTCGTCCTCATCCTCGTCGGAAGCCGTCTCGTAATCGCTTGATGAGTTATCGCCGCTCTCATCAGTTTCTTCAGCAGCCACATCGGCTGCATCACCTTGTACCAAGTCCCCAAAACCAATTTCTCCAATCACGCCATCAACAAGTGCCTTAGTTGCCTGATCTTCTGCATCGGCGTCGTGCTGGCCCTGTGTTCGCCCGAACCTCCGGCGAATCTTGTCTTCATACAAGACTTTCAGTTTGTAGTGGTACAGGGCTAGCTTATCCACCTCAGCGAGGATGTCGACTCGCTCCTTCCCTTTATGGGGAAGCAAGAACTCGAGACTTATTGGCTGTCCAATACCCTCGCGGACGACAGTAAGGAACAATTCAATCCATCGCATGAGGCTGTCAAAGAGCCCTTCTCCCTTGGAATGGACTTTATGAACGAAATTATAGAACGATTGTTCGTGTCGTTGGATAAGATCAATGAAGGCTTGCACTGTACGATTCGGGTCCTCTTGTGTTACTGTTATAGGCATCTCAGTGTTAGAAAGGGTGTGCTCTAAAGCTATGGACTCACAGTCTTCAGCTGATTCGACAGTCTTAATGAGATCATTAATAAAGTTTTGTAGATCACCAAGGGAGTCAGCAATACTAGCTGCCCGATACACTTGTGCCAAGGGCGAGTAGAAAATTGTAATGATATCCTTTAGCAATTCTGCCGTGAAACCCTGATTGAAGAAACAAACTGGTGAGAACGAGTCTCTCGTTCAAGCTTCTTTCCTTATGCTCACCTCGAATATCAGGGCAATCAGCTGTTCCCGATCTCTCAATCGAGAGTACAGGTGTCCGAGAACTTTTAAATCTTCGTACAACCAAGCATCGTCGTCCTGAGGTCCATCATCGTCATCAGAGTCCGCCAGAGTTTCCCTATGTCTCAGGTATATCGCATGTGCCCTATTCGCTTTCGCAACACGATGTAATTGTGCTCTCGACAACACGGGCTCGTCTCCCGATCGCAAGACAATGGTCAGAAGGTTAAGATTTTCCGAAGCTGTTTAGAGAGAAACAAACAAAGCACTTAGTTGACTCGAACCGAAGCACAAAATGCAATCACGACATGCTGACCTACATCAAGTTTGTACATATCTTGAATCTCTTTTGGCGCGTATACAAAACGTTTGATCTTTTCGCACAGTATAGGATCCTCTACTTTAGCTTTGACAGCTTCTATCTCCTCTTCGAGAAACTTGGCCTCTTCCATAAGGGAGCCAGTAAACATTCTAAGGATGATAAACGACAACAGTGCCAAAAATAGCGACACGGACTAACCTCTGAAGTAGACTGCGGCCTCCAAATGGTTGCGCAAGAAATAAATCCAGGACACCTACTCATTGCATCAATAACTAGGTCTGTGATAGCACATGAGTTCAGACACGCACTCCGGATCATGCCAATAGGATTCGAAATCTTTAAGGCAGTTTTTAGCATGAAGTAAGGCATCAATCCGTGCAGTCGTTTCAGACTAGAGAACGTTTCAGAAGCGTTATCAGAAGCAACAAGTTGCTGAAACACGGTAGACGCTAATCTACAGACATCTGTCAATCAAATCGAAAACGGATCGAACTGGCGGACTGACGATATTCGAGCCCATTCAATAACAGCTTGGAAATTGGGCGGCAAATCTCGTACGTTTGGTGTCACCTTGATGGTAGCAAAAATGTGTGTAAGACCGTCTGAAGCAGAAAATTGTGTCAGCTTGCGCATTATCTCTATCAAACCCCATACTACCTTTCCCCATTATATCGCCCTTTACATCTTTTACTGCACCCCTCAAGCCGTCTACACGAGATGCAATTTCTCGAGCAAATCTCTTTCGTCCTTCCTCCCGAACTCTATCGGCTTCCTCTCTCCACTGAGCATCCTCCAGCTCTTCTGGGCTCAGAGTCGTCGGTCCTGACAAAAGGAACGATCGAAGCACGGGAGACGACGCCAATGTCGGAGACGACAGAAGGGAGTGTAAGTACGCTCGGAGAGTAAGCCTGTTTTTTTCTCGTGCAAGCTGCGACGGCTGAGTTTGAGAAAACGACGGAGAATATGGCATATCTGGTGATTCTGCGCCATCCCATGATTGGGCTGATTGGCGAGAGGCGGAGGTGGGCGCAGGGCTGAGAGGCGAGGGTCCCGATGGCGCACTCACAGTTGTCCGATCTTTAGCAGGGGGTGATTTAATGTCTTCCTGAGGATGTGCTTTCCGTAACTATACGTGAGATCAGTTTTGGGATATTCTTCTAAAGAAACAGGCACCACAACGGACTTCGTTCGCAAGTGTTCTAAAATCACCGTATCGTCTAGACACGAACCAGTCGGGATGATGTGATCGTCGAGTGCGAATAATAAACTCCTATTATTGGAACGAAACTTCATTACAAAGAGTGAAGCTGAAGTAGCGAATACCCGAACCTCATGAGCTCGACTCCGTACCCTTCCCTTGTCAATCACTGTCCTCACACTAACGATATTGACCTCAAAGATATCCTTTTGCTTGAGATTTCTCGCTTCTCGTTTCTTTGCCAGCATTTCCAAACGGTCAAGATCCGACTGACTAAGACGAACGACCTCCTCCGACTCTATGAGTTTAGTAGCAGCACCGAGAAATAGGGAGAGATTCCGTTCGATCCTAGCAAGAACTTTCATTCGAGTTGCCTGCTCCGAACCTTCTTCGCTGTCATCAAAGACAGACGTGGCGGACAGATTGCGCGAGAACAAGGAAGCCATGAAGGGTTGCAGCTTGTCCGAGTAGAAATCCTTAGGAGCAGATGCCATGAAGGGAAATGTGAGTACAAACTGTCGAAATATGTATCGTAGAAATGGTAGATCGAGAGGCGGTGCATCTTTGGGAGGAGGGCTGAATGGAGGACCTAGATATGACAAGGTAGATGTGTTGTTTGGTGCGAAAGAGGTTATGACGTCTAGTTCACGTTCAAATTCAAGTTGAATGAGGTATTTCTTGAGGTAGTGGGCACGCAGAGGAGTAAGAACTTGTGCGGGGTCCTGCTCTGGAGGATTGGATTCTGAAACGGGAGACGAACTTGTAGGAATATCGGTTGAATCAGGAGGAGGATCAAAAGCTTCTGGTGGGAGTTGAGGAACGGATCTAGTTGGACGTCGAGGACGTAGAGAAGGAGTGCGTACAGTTGTCGGGGTCGCTGGTGCGGACGTTGGGGACGAGGAGGACATGACAGAGCAAAACTACAGTGCCAGTGCCAGACCTTGCCAGACTAAGACTTGATTGATGTCACTCGGCCTGTGTTCTGAGCACGTGATCACTATATTTTCCGCTCTTACTTCCATGGCTGGTGAAAAGTCCGACAAGAAGGATAAAAAGAGAAAGGAGGTTCAAGAAGAGGCTGAGGATGATGTGGACATGGCCGATGGAGAGAGCAAAGTACGCTGCTCAGCTCAATTCATCCTTTTCAGTTCTTGACCGAGTGTAATTCTCAGTCACCTAAAAAGTCCAAGAAGGAGAGAACAGAAATTATCATCCCGCTAGAGGAGCTTTCTCCTTTAGCAAAACCACTTGCTCAGAAGAAACTCTTGAAAAAGCTTAACAAAACCATCAAGAAAGGTGTGCTCGACTTTTGCGGACTCATTCTGGTTGCGTACCTATGACACGCATTTTTAGCTTCCAAAGCACGGCAGGTGAAGAGAGGTGTCAAGGAGGTCGTCAAGGGTATACGGAAGGGCGAAAAAGGGTGCGTTTATGTCTTGCGTTTGATAGATTCGCGTTGAACACGACCTCTTACAGACTGCTTGTCCTTGCTGCCGACATCAGCCCCATTGACATAATATCGCATCTTCCTGTTCTCAGTGAGGAGGCACAAATACCGTATGTCTTTGTTACCTCAAAAGAGGAGCTCGGTTATGCTAGCTCGACAAAACGACCGACGAGTTGTGTGATGATATGTCCTGACCAAAAGAAGAAGACAAAACGGAAGGAAGGTGCGAAAGAAGAGAAGGATGAAGACTATCGAGAACTCTACGACGAGTGTTACAAGGAGGTTGAGAAGATGGATACACAGATTGCATTCTAGTTTTTTTTTTCAATACTTACTCTATTTTTTGAACTGAATATTACAGTCTATCACCGCCCAATGGGATTTCCCATCCCGTGGGACAAACAATTCTGACAGCAGTAACACACGTCGAGGGCACTTGTAAGTGTTAGTATAGATAGATATAAACTATGGTTATGTCTTGTATAAGTTTGAGGTGTCTACAAGAAGAACATGAATTTTGAGGCAATTATTTAAGGGATGGAAAGCATCTCATTGGTCTCATCGAAGCTTTAGTGAAACAATGTAAATTCTACAGATACAATAAAGTCTGATTCCAAATAGTATACACCTTAGCCCACCTCCCAAGCTATTATATCGAGTCCAGGAAGGTATACAGGTAGTGCTTAGACAAATGGATGAGGTCGGTGGGATGGAGGCGCATCATAAATCTGTCACGTTCCCAAAAGGGAAAGTGCGCGTCAAAACTTTTTGTCTCACTGTCCTGCTCGCCGACTTGCTCACTAGGCTCCACTAAAATGCCGAGACATGCTTTATCTGAATCAAAAAAAGCACGAATTGCAGCTGAGCTCAGAGATCGTCTTCTGCAGCGCGCCGTCACCTTATACCAGTCCGAACATGCAGACCCAGAGGCTACATTCATCCAAAAGCACAGAAAACCACTCAGTTATCGTGCTGTGTGCGAAGAGATTGAGCTCCGATATTTCGAAGAGACAAAGAAGACTGCACCCACATTATCTTCATCCACTCTCCAACGGCTATGCAATGGTGGAAAGCCTAAACTTCTTGCAGCTGCACAGCGTGGATGGCTTTTACAGGGAGAAGTCAAGCTTGTCATACGCTATCTATTGGAAATGGCCTCTCGTGGCTTTCCTCTTACTCATCGGCGCTTGAAGGACGTCGTGGACGATATCTGCAGAGCGAGATTAGGGGATTTCTTCCCGGAGACAGGGGTAGCAAAGAATTGGACACACCGATTTGTTGAAAAACATAGTGCTCAGTTGAAGGCATTCTGGTCTGCACCACTCGATACAAAACGAGGACGTGCCGTCAACCCAAACACCAATGCATTATGGTTCTCGCTCCTTCATGATGTCTTGCTCGGAAATAAAGATGGTGAATTTGACAAGGACTTCCTATCGATACAAGCAGAGAGTGGTTGGGAAGATACAGAGGAGGATGTAGAAGAATGTGAGGGAGTAGCATTGGAGAAAGAGCTGGATATGTCTATAACACCAGAGCAGCGCTCCGAGTCCAGCCTCATAGAGCCAGCAATCGCCATCGATATTCCAGCGTCTCCCCCTAGTCAACCACCAGCAACTCCTATCTTGCCCGAAGACATATACGCTGCAGATGAGTCCGGATTTCAGCCAGCGGACAACATACGGCAGAGAGTGATTGGTCCTAGGGGCGCAAAGATACAACATCAAGTGGGGGATGGAACCCGAGAGAACACGACAGTCATGGTGACAATTTGCGCAGACGGCACTTCACTCAGACCTTTGGTTATATACAAAGGGAGTGCGTTCCAGGTAAATTGGAATTCGGAGAATCCTACGCAAGCTTCGTAAGTCCATTAATTGCTCTGTAATCAAATATAATGACATACCTCATACAAGATTGGCGCATTCACCGAAAGGATGGACCGACAGCGAAATTGGTGTAGAATGGATTAAGGACTTCCACCAACAGACAAAAGACAAAGCAAACGGCCGCACACGACTGCTTCTTGTAGACGGCCACAATTCTCATTATACACGAGAATTCCTGCTCTTCGCACATGCCCACCGCATTCACGTCCTATGCTATCCGGCCCATGCCACCCATGTCTACCAAGGTCTCGATGTTGTTATTTTTAGCCCGCTGAAGATGAACTGGACTGCTGAAAAGGATAAGCTGTGGAGAGAGCGACGTCAGAAAATCACGAAGTCAAACTTTCTACAAGTTTATGGCGCTGCTCATATGGCTACACTTACCAAGGCAAATATCCTTGCAGCCTTCCGTAAAACTGGTGTTCACCCATTTGACCCTTCCGTCATCACAGCAAAGATGATGGCACCGGCGAAGGATACATCTACACAGAATTATCTTCCCCTCGATTTTCCAAGTCCAGTTCATGCTATATCAAAAATGCTGTTCACAGTCAATCAGCTGGGGAAAAAGCGAAACCGAGGCATTGTCTCACCCACAGGATCACCATCACGGCACCATAAACAACCACGACATACTGAAATGCCTGAGTTCCAGGCTATTCCCACCACCCCTTCCCGTCATCAGCGTAATACCGATAATGAAAGCCCGTTCATAGATACAGACTGCGTTTCTCTATCAGTGTCTACCAATGTGCCTGGAGTGCCTCGAACAGACACAGACCCATTCCTCAGTCCTCTAAGACAAGGCATCAAGGATCTACAAAGCTCATCGGCCTCATTCCTGCTATCGACATCACCTATTCACTCTTCCTCTCAGATACCACCATTCCAATTGACTCAGCTCTCTCCATCAAAAAAAGTCTCGCGTTACGAAACTCTTCTCAGAGTAGCTCCATCAACCATATTGGAGGAAGAGCTACAACAAGCAGTGCTTGAAATGGAGCGGAAATATTGCGACCTAAAGACCGAAATGATTGTGATGCAGTCAACTATGGTGTTAAACAGCACGTACTGTGAAGTCTTACAGAACCAACTTGCGGCGCAGGAGGAGAGCCGAAAAAAAACTTCAAAAGCTCGACTGGTTGGTGATGGATTGCCACGGCTGTTGACTAGCGAAGAGTTCGTGCGTCGTGTTATGGAATTCACAGCTGAAAGTGAAAAGAAAAATGCGGAACAAGATGAACGCCGAGCTACCCGTGCTGAAAGAGCAGCAGCATTGGCTCAATGGAAGAGACTTGAGGCCGAACGGATTCAAGAAAACAAGAAGCTGACTATAGAGTGGAAAAGAATGTGTGAAGAGTGGGATGATGCGAATCGGAAAAGATGTGCAGTTGGACCTAGGCCGAAGAAACGAGACTTCATATTTCCTCCTATACCAAAACCGGTCTTCACGAAAGAGACGGACGAGCAGGAAGACGATGAGGAGGAGGGGGGAAGTGGGAGTGGGGAAGAAAGCAACGATGAGGAACTATATGAGGGCTCAGAATAAGTAGATTTCGGCATAGAATCATGTAAACAATTACATGTGTCATCTACTTGTCCTTGCCTATCGGATTTAATTTACAATAGGCTTCGTACCCTCCACATTCCTTGTCCATTACAGCTCCCAAAGCCAGAAGTATCATATCCATCACTTCATGTACACTCTCCTCACTTGTATCTCTAGCCAACTTCTCGGTGGCAGACATAGTCTGCTGCATGAACCAGTGAAATGTCGATGTGAGCCGAGTCAGATCATGCTGAGAAGCAGCAATGCCGTGTCGAAGCTTCTGATTCGTTGTCTCGAGCATATCAATGTGGTCAGTGAGAATCTTCAGCTCCTTCGAGAGCTTGACTGCATCTGTGAATTAAACTTGATGATTTGGATTCTCTATATCTCAATAGAGGAGCACGTACCCTTCATATGGACCTGTGAGGTGTGATAATGCATACATTTCTCTCCATGCTCTCTAACCAGTCTGAGTGTGATTTTGGGTGAACGGGGATCAGAGCTTCAAGGAGTCAGAAGCGCACCTGCTGCCAACCCTGAGCTTCTTTGATTCATGATGGCTGTTCTCTGAGTCATCGGTTACACGACGTTTACTTGGAGCTCTTGATGGTCTGATATTCTGGACATCTGTAAGGATGCGGTCTGTTTGGTGAGGATCCGAGGACATTTGTGAGGATGATGAAGTAGCGCACACGAACGACGCGTCGAAACCAAACAGGACTTAGCAATGTGATCGGAATTAGATTATGTCCTGTTCTGGTAAGTGTGACCTGTGACACTGTTGTCCCATTCCCCTAGAATTCTGTCCTAAGGCTTCCGTCATCATATTCACTGGGTAGAAAAATACAAAAAATTCATAGAAGGGTTATATCAACTACTAACATTGTGTCATGTACTTTTAGTAGCTAATTTCGACGTGAGGAAAGTGCTAAAAGTTGATTACTGAAAAGTGTCCCATTGGGCGGTGATAGACTGTATTATACTTTTTGTGATCGGCGCGTCAATTGAAATAATTCACACGATTACATTTTTTGTGGAATCACTACTACTACACCTCGTTCCCTTCATTACCTTTCCTCTTAATATTTCGCTCTCTACTAATGGCTCCTGCCAAGTCTAAGTCCACTAACGGCTCTGCAGCAAAGGGTAAATCTTCTGCTGCCTCTACAGACGGTACTATTACTCTAGTCTCCGTAATTGCCAACGGAAAAAAGGACACGTCGGACGCTACGCCTGCTTCCTCCGGTGGGAAACCAGACAAGAAAGCGTACGATGCTGAGCAGGAGAGACTGAAGAGCGAAATTGATGCTCTCCAGGTGAAGCTGGTGAGTCATGTTTTACCCTAGACGTGTCCTTTCGTTTGCTCACACGCAAGTACTTTAGTCTGTTGTCAGAGACAAGATTTCTCTTGCTACCAAGTCTGGCGCTGGAAACGAAAGACGAAATGCTCTCAAGGCTGAACTCGATGAGATTCGTGCCCAGCAGTCCACTAACAAGGTTTCTCGCGGTAAAATTCTCGACCAGGTCAAGGCTCACAACGAAAGCATTGGCAAGAAGGTATATTTCACTCCCTCCTGTGAACATCCTTGCCTTAGCCAAACTCAAATGTCACTTATCCCAGATCAAGGATTTACAAGCTGCAAAGTCCAAGATTTCGTTCAAGAGTGTGGCCGAGGTCGATACACACATCAAGTAAGTTGTCTGTTCCTCCAAACTTTTCTTACGTGGTTGCTAACTCCACCGTCAGGAATTTGGAGAAGCAGGTGGAATCTGGTACCATGAAGCTTGCGGATGAGAAGCGTGCTCTTGCTGAGATTAGTACCTGCAAGCGAAACCGTCGCGTTGTCGAGAGTTTTCAGGCCGACCAGGATGCCATTGAGGCTGAACGACACATTGTGGACGAACTTAAGAAGCAGCTCGATGATCCCGAGTTGACGGCAGTATCTAATCGTTACGACAAGATCAAGGCTGAACTCGATGAGCTGAAGAAGGAGGAGGATGCAGCTTATGCTGGTCGGTCCAAACTCTTCGAAGAGCGCGACAATCTTCAGGCTCAGATCAACACCCTTTATAACGAAAAACGCGAGTCTACCCAGAAATACAGGGACGCGAATGATCGTTACTGGACTAAGGTTAACGAGGACAGAGCTCGCCGCGCTGAGAAAGCACGTATCCAAAAGGCGGCTGAAGAGGCTCAAAAGAAGCAGGAAATCGCTCAGCGTCTGAGAGAGGAGGCTGAGGCACCGGCATTCCAGGCGCAGATTGAGGATTGTCAAACCCTCATCGACTCCTTGTCTGGAAAGACAAGTGAAAACATCACCTTAAAGAGTACGCCTCTTGTAGAAAAGGCCGAGTTAGCTGGTGTTGCGAAGCTGGATATACGGAAAGTGGAGGCGCCCGAGGGTTTGGTCGCACGCAAGAAAAAGGGGGAGGAGGAGGACAATTACTTTGTCAGTGGAAAAGGAAAGGGCAAAGGGAAGAAGTCTGGCTCAAAGGTGAACGGCTCATCATCGGAGACCTCACAGCTCAACCTTCCGTTCTCGACTCTCTCCGCACTGCTCACCTTTTCTATCCCTCCACCTACCTCGTCTGCTGATATTCCTCGAGTCGTCGAGAATCTCAAGACGAAGAAGGCCTGGTTCGAGGCGAACCAGACTCGCCAGACCGCTGAGAACATTGCAAAGGCTGAAGCCGAGATCGCACGGCTTACTGGCAAGGATGCCAAGTCGCCCGAAACTACCGCTGACCTCACACCTCCTAATGGTGGTGGTGAGCGGCCTGGTGAACCTGCCCCCACGCCAAAGTCTGCTGACCCTACCTCGCTTGCTGCGCCGAGCGATGAACTTGAGGAAAAATTGGAGGTTGTTCAGGAACAAGAGGGTGAATCTGTCTCCGAAAACCCATGAGATTGCACCATTGTGATCTAGGGCTGTTGGGCTGTTGGGTGCCAGAGGTTCCTAATGGACAAGGAGTGGACCTTTACAAAAAGACATACTATGTACATGTTATTGTGCTAGTTTGTTTTATTCCTCTAAATTGTTTATGCCACACCTCGTATTATAATCATTTCAAGCAGGATATCAAGCACTGAAGAGCGACAACAGGATATATATATAGATATCGATAACAAACTACACAATTAAGGAGCGTGATATGACCAAAGTATATGTTCGAAAACAAATTGGGGGTAACTGATACAGGGAAAACGACATGCGCAATCGCAAGGAATGGAGAATTGGCAAGGCATAATTCAAAAACAAAATATTAAAGTTAACATTCGCAACG
>RCHF01000924.1:0-14160 GCA_003987895.1 Neonothopanus nambi
GCTCAAAAAGGTTCGCTACGAGCTTAGAAACACCCTGGTTAATCAGACTGCCGTCCCTACAACATATATGGCATTGCGACAACGACTATTGGAGATCGACAGTACGCATCAAGCGTTCAATGACGCTGGAATGTATCGAAATCCACAAATGAACTACGGTAATCGCAATGCTGGTATACCCAATTGTCCCAGGGCAAACCAAGGAAATCTTGCGCAGTTAGAGGACGACCACTATGACCATGATCATGGGGATGGTGGTGAAAACTTACGAGCAGGGCAAACTAGTAGTGCTGAGCCATTGGTGTCTCAAACGGATCAAAGGGGACCACCATGGGCATGAAATAAGATGGCTGGTAACGCGAATGCAGGGAATTGCAGCAGTGACAGTCAGGATCGCAATTGCGATATGACTCCTGAAGCTCTTAAGAAGTGGCAAGCGGAACGCGAACACCGTCGTCGAGAAGGATTGTGCTTCAGGTGTGGTGGGAAGGATCATATATCATGAGACTGTCCCGATCCCGAAGTCCAAGCAGCTAGAAGAATTTTCACTATGCTAGATGATGATGAAATCGATGAACTGTTTGGTCAATCGCAAGGGGGAAATTTGGAATTCACACTAGGGAATGACAAGCCTATACTGCCACAACTGGAAATCGAAGATGAGGACCAGGGAAAAGCACAGGGGACTCAGTCGGGGACGGAAACGAACTGAGCCCCAATCGCGATTCTGTACGACTGCAGGCAGTCAACGTTAGGGAGGGGGTACAATACCTCCGTTCCAATGATCGTCTTTCTCTCATGATACCAGTTTCTCTCGATGTGAACCATTCGCTACCTAATAATGCGCTGATAGACTCAGGTGCTATGCAATCTTTCATCGATACATCTGTTGCGAACCTATACTCTCAAAACATTTGTACACTTCCGAAACCTATAAAGCTCAAACTCTTCAATGGAAAGGACACTTCAGCTGGCGATGTTACCCAGGAACTGGAGGCCGATATCCATTTCGAAGATGGAACCACGCATCATTTAATCTTCCCCATCACGAAACTACACCCCTCAGCACCAGTTGTCCTAGGTTTCCCTTGGTTACAGGAGCATAATCCTCTCATTGACTGGCGAACACCATCACTAACGCTATCTCCTGGATCCCTATTGCGAGCAGCTATTGTGGATCGCTCTGAATTCGACTATGAGACTCCCTCACTAGTCATAGAACAGCATCGAGAGGTTGAAATAGAGGAGGTTAGCGATGATGAGTCGGATACCATAGGAGATTCACTTGGCATCGATGACCCACTACTACTGTACATCAACGAGTGGATCGATACAGCCAATAAGGCTTCAGGTGTAAACCCTACAACCACACACGACATGCCTGCAAATGATAATGACAATTCCCTAACATCTACACCTCTTGATGCTGCTATGACAACAGAAATGTCAAACAACAGTTGCGAACCGCCTTCGACTGATTGTGAACAGGAGCAAAACGATCACGAAGTACCTTCTAAAGCTGGCAAATCGTCGTCGTCGAGTAGCGAACACGAAGAACTTCCTGCACAATACAAAATTCCTATGTCTAGGGATACACCACCCTCAGATATTCCTCATGTCTTTCTCACCTTGTCTGATGGTCTGACGTATAAACTTCCTCAACCCCTCGTAAGCAAGTATGCTCTTGCGAATCCATCTGCTACCGCCACTGCAGCCACTACTCCAAATGCCGATAAACCTACGCGCAAGGGTCGCTCTAATATTTGCATCAAATCGACGAAGAAAGTGAAACGATCATCATCGACAAAGAGCGCTAAACCGGCACCTAAAATTAGTCTCATCAGCATGGCTGCTATGGAACTTGTTGTGAAGGAAGGAAATCAAGTGTTTGTGATGAATGTCAGACCTACATCAGATATTGATGTCGAAACCGCCTATGGACGAGCTGCATCAACCGCCCAGGCAGCTAGCGATGCTCCGGATAACCCGACACCACCGGAACAGACTAGCAGCGACAAGTTGGACCCTGAACAGCAGAAGCGAAAGGAACAGGAGTACCTGAACCAGTTCGTGCCTAGTCAATATTCCGACTACATGGACGTATTCTCCGCAGCTGAAGCGAAATCGCTACCTCCGCACCACTCCTATGACTTGCGAATTGATACTGAAAATGACGCGATGCCTCCTATTGGTAAACTGTACAACTTATCGGAAGCAGAGCTCAAAGTCCTGAAAGATTATATCGATGATATGCTCGGAAAGGGCTTCATTTGCACCTCGAAATCCTCAGCAGGAGCACCAGTTCTGTTTTCAAAAAAGAAGGATGGAAGTCTACGGTTGTGCATCGACTATCGAGCTTTGAATCGCCTCACTATTAAGAATCGCTACCCTCTACCCCTCGTTGGAAACCTAATAGACCAGTTGCAAAATGCGAAAGTCTTCACGAAAATCGATCTTCGCGCTGGGTATAACAACATTCACATCCACGAGGGCCATGAATGGAAGACAGCATTCCGAACGCGGTATGGCGCTTTTGAATACCTCGTAATGCCCTTTGGTTTGACAAATGCTCCGTCAGCCTTCCAGCTATTCATGAACAAGATCTTTCACAACATGGTTGATATCTGCGTCGTGATCTATCTTGATGACATTCTGGTGTATTCACAAAACGAAAAGGACCACGTCGAGCATGTGCGAAAGGTACTGCAGCGTCTTTGCGAGCACGATCTTCATGCGAAACCTGAGAAGTCGGAATTCCATAAAGATAGCGTGGAGTACTTGGGAGTTATCATCTCTCCTGCTGGAATCGCAATGGATCCGTACAAAGTCAGGGTGATTAAGGAGTGGCCAGAACCTGAGAACATCAAGCAGCTACAGTCTTTCCTCGGTTTTGCGAACTTTTACCGTCGATTCATTGACAATTTCTCTGGCATCACGAAACCCCTGACTCATCTATTGCGAAAAGGCATGAAATTCGACTTCGACAGTCCAGATTGTAAAAGCGCCTTCCAAACACTGAAAGATGCCTTCACAGAAGCACCAGTGCTTCGACATTTCGATCCTTCACTACCCATTATCGTTGAATCTGATGCTTCAGACGTTGCGATCGCATCTATTCTTAGTCAACTCGATCCCGACATGAAGGAAATTCACCCAGTCGCGTACTATGCTCGTTCCATGATACCAGCTGAATTAAACTATGACATTTACGACAAGGAACTTCTTGCAATTGTCGAGAGCTTCAAACAGTGGAGAGCTTACCTTGAAGGAGCAAGATTCCCAATACAGGTCTACAGCAATCACAACAACCTTCAGCACTTCACGACCACCAAAAAGCTCAGCCATTGACAAGCTCGCTGGTCTGAATTTCTTTCAGGGTTCAACTTCACGATCAACTACCGTCCTGGCATACTTGGAGCGAAACCAGACGCCCTCACGCAAAGACCGGACATCTATCCAAAAAAGGGGGGGCAAGAGAATCATAACAACAAGATTCTCATTTGTCCCAAACAGCTCCTTGCAAATTTTTTGCTCAACGAGGATCTCCAACTCACCCGAATACACAGGGCTGAAAAGGACGACTACTGGAACACGGCATTGCGAAAAATGAAGGGAAAGAACAAGGAAGGCTTCTCTGTCAACGATGATCTCTTATGGCGACGAAATCGCATCTACGTACCCGATGCAAACGAATTGCAAATGGACATTATAAAATCGCATCACAACCATAAGCTCAGAGGTCATCCTGGGGTCAGGAAAACCGTCCAACTAGTATCAAAGATGTATTTCTGGCCTGGATTGTACAAGGACATCCTACACTACATTCGCACCTGCTCTGAGTGCATTCGCGCCAAGGATATTCGCCGTAAGCCATTTGGTCTACTAAAACCACTACCCATTGGCGAACGGCCATGGTCTTCAGTATCAGTCGACCATATCGTAAACCTTCCTCCCTCCACTGTTCACGATGATCAACCAAAGCCCTACAATGCTATCATGGTAGTCGTCTGTCGATTCTCGAAGCAGGCTATATTCGTTCCATGTTTTACTATGGATACAGCTGAAGACTTTGCTCAGCTATTCATTACGCATGTATTCGCGAAGCATGGACTACCTACTGACATCGTAAGCGACCGTGGAACGCTCTTCATTTCTGCCTTCTGGCAATTGCTATGCGAATCGCTAGACATTCGTTCCAACTTCTCAACAGCTTATCACCCTCAGACTGACAGCCAAACGGAGTGAACAAATCAGACCCTCGAACAGTACCTGCATATATATTTGAACTATGAGCAGGACAATTGGGCCCCAATGCTCCCTATTGCTGAGTTCACATACAACAATACCCCTAGCTCAACCACCGGACAGTCGCCATTCTTCGTAAACAAAGGATATCACCCAAAACTTACCATTTCGCTATCCAACATTCACGATGCTGATGTGAATCAACAAGCTAATAGTCTGAAGGACCTTCATGAGTACTTGAAAAAGGAAATTGAAAAGGCTAACCAGACTGCGACACGAAATGCGAACAAGTTGTGATTACTGGTCAATCAAGAGCTATTCCAGCCAGGACGAAAGGTCTGGCTCAGCACTGCGAACATAACAACTACACGACCCTCGAAGAAACTGGACCAAAGATGGATTGGTCCATACATGATCAAAGAAGCTATAGGAACTCATGCTGTACAACTGGAATTGCCTTACGAACTACGACGAATCCACGATGTATTCAATATCAGTCTATTGCGACCATACGAGGAAGACCCGTTCCCCAATCACGAAGATCCACCTCCACCACCCATTCACATTGCTGGAGGCAAGGAACATCAAGTGGAACGAATTCTTCAATCGCGACAAAACCCTACGAACCGCCACGTTCAGTACTATGTTAAATGGACAGGGTATAGCAACGAACATAACTCCTGGGTTCCATGGTATGACATGATAGGTTCGCTAGAGATGATGAAGGAATGGCACGAATCTAACCCACGACGAGCTCAACCTACCTTAGAACAATGGGCTCATGTCGAATCAGAGTCTCAAGAACGAGAGTCTGAGGAGACTGGGGAGGGTTCTTAGATGTCACTCCTGAATGAATAAAGATGTACGATATATTTATCAAGAAAACCCCGGAAAAACTCTACAAAAAAAACCGATAAAATCAAGAAATTATCTATATGGTGGCGAAGTATTTCTATCTAATTAGTCCATCTTCGCCTTTTTGCTCAAAGGGCTTGCACCCAATTCCACATCCTCATTCCGCTCACGCTTCACCACCCTACTAGCATTCGCAACAGTACGTGTACCCTCACCCTCACCTTCATCCTCCGAATCACTCTCGACAAGAATGGCTGCATCACGACAACCGGATTCAGCAACAATCACTTGCTCTCCCAAACCAGCTAATGTTTGCGAAGTCCGCAGGACGAGTACTTGAGTCGCAGTACGATTATCCTGTTGACGGAGAAACTCTTGGAAAGGAGTCTCGTACAGGACGGAGGGCCCTTGATCTTGGACAAAACCTGCCAGGAACTCAGCTCGAGGAAGTGGAGGAGCACCCGCAGGAAGCGAGGACTCGAGTGTGGAACAAAAACCAGGGCGTTGAAAGTACCGAGCCGCAGCTGCACAAGTGTGCCCAATGGCCTCGCGAAGGGCAGAGATCATACTGGTTACGAGTCGAACATATGGGCATATGACGGTGTCGTCCGGCAGCAAGGGTAGGGCAGAAGGAAGCTCCAGCGCCCGCTCATCTAACAATCGCTGAATGACCCCAAGGCATTGATCGGGATCAGCAGCCTGTAAACCAGCCAATGTGACGGCCATCTGGTCGAACTGGTCATCACGATGACCAGTCAAGGCTGTCAGCTCTCGCTGATTGTTGCGAAGAGACTCCAATTCCGCCATAGCCTGCGTGTATTGCTGTCGAGCCACTAGGAGGTCGTCAATTGTATCGTTGCGATCGTCCTCAACGTCGGCCAAGGCCTCTCTAGCATGGCGAAGGGTGCTTAGCAAATGCATACAGACACGTCGAATCTGCTCATAGTCCATTTCTCGCCTCTGCACCCAAGCATCCAACTCCCTGGCCATCCGCTGCAAATCCAAAGCATCACGACGAGAGCGCACTAAAAGCTCGTGCATCGCCTGCATGCCAGCACCACCCTGAGGAGGATACAACATGCAAAACTGTTCATTGTCCTCATTCATTGAGCGTTCCTCAGAGATCTCCAGTGTGGTTGAACAAGTCTGATAGTAATTGTTATCAGCCTCGAGGTCGCGAATTCGTTGCTGAGCTTGTGCTAACGACCCACGAAGAGTATCCAGCTGCGTCTCAACATCGTCATTGGGATTGGAAGGGTCCATGAACATGAGAGAAGGGGAAGGGGAAGGCGAACAAGGGTGGGAATTATCCATAGGAGGATCCGGTGCAGGTGCTTCAAGTTGTTCCTAAAGAAAGGGGAAGTTAGACTCTGTCAGTCAAATGGAAGTAGAATATATACCGCAAGTCGCGAACCCTTGGGAACCGGGCTGATGGCATTAAACTGCGAATCTGCATGGAATATAGCGTCCTCCAGGGTAAACTCGGCCCTACGTGTCAGGACCACATGATGCGAAGCTCGACTTGTCATCTCGACATTCCGACGGATGAGCTGGTTCAACTCTTCCCGACCACTCTTTGCTGGCGATGTTTGCGGACCAGTAGTTAAAAGGAACGAAGAAGGGCCACCAAAGACATCATGAAATACTCTGACCGACGAAGTTGCTCGAGGAGGAGTGGAAGGAGGAGGGGTAGAAGCAGGTTCTTCAGAAGCAGCAGTAACTTTCACATCCGGCAATGCCTGCTGATCATCAACTTTCTTCGGCTCATCTCTACCAAGAGCAGCTGCAGGAGTGGCAGGTGAGGGAAAGACATCTGCAAACGGAGGAGTAGGACTAGGAGGAGGGCGAAGAGGAGCAATGTAGGGAGAGGGGTCCATCATCGAAGTTCCACCTGGAGAACCAGGGAGAAAAAGAGGGACAGCGATGTCCGAACGATGACCCTCTTGCGACAAGCTCTTCGCAATCGTTTCAACAGCAGTTTCCTTGGAACTAGCAGGCTCAGTAGCAGTATCCTCGGAACTAGCAGGTACGGTCGAAGGAACAACAGGTGGGGCGAGATCGATATCCATAGCAGCATTCTCCTGAGAAGGGCCAGCTATGGGAACAGACTGACTGTTTGAGGCTCCCATTCAACCTGTAGAAGGACCTGCAATAGCAACATACGGTTTCGCAGCTTTCTTATGAGCAGTGGCAGGCTTAGGCTTTGCTACACGATGGCTGCTAGCACCAGCACCACCACTCGAAGATGAAGGGGATGGGAGCTCGCTCATTGCGTTTCGCGAAGGGGGGTTATCCTCCAACTCCATCCCTGCCACCACAAACGACATACTCAACCGAAAAAGGTCCTCCATTCGGTCGCTTATTGCGGGGTCGGCAAAGGGGTCCCATTCAGTACGGTCGATAAGACGCTGGAGAAGGATGAGAACAGCGAAAGTGAAAGCATAGCAGAAAGCACACTTACGCAGAACTCGTTGCGAAGACGAACGTATGTCTCACTAGTCAATCGCATAACCTTCAAAAAGCATAGAATGTTTGTATGGGAACACCGCTGTTTATCCAACCTGCAGCGAACGCACCCGCCCTTCGGAGCCGCTTCCCAAATACAGCTGTCATAACCATACTTTGTGCATCGGACACAATGAGGCTAAACGGAAGTCAATTATAGCTACTAGGAAAAGTGGGAGAACTCACGAAATAGCTGCCCACGTGATTAATCCAGTCCCTGTTTGCCTCAGCTGTGGCATATCGGCTGAACATCCCCTTCAAAATTTCGTCATGATCATGAACCTCACCATGTGCCTTGGTGCAAAAGGCTCCCCCTTTATAGAGAAGCACTTCAGCAGCAGGAGGCTCCAATGAGACACGAACAGCGGGAGAACGCGAAGGAACGTGAATCGTCACATTCGGATGGGCGCTGGCAGAGGTCAAGGCGACTGGAACCTCGTCAGTTTCCACGGCCTTTTTCTTCCCCTTCTTGTCCTTCACTTTTGGAGCCGAATCAGACGCTTTAGCTTTGCCCTTCTCCGTAGCTCTGGCCTTGCCCTTGTTTGTGGACTTGGCCTTACCCTTTCCCTTGGAAGTGGCAAGCGTTGGAGAGGTATCACTCTCCAGCTTGTCCACCTTGTCTTCACCATTGGAATCAGGGCTAGGCAAGTGGACACGACCATGGCCACACTTGCGATAAGTAGCTACAACACTATAAGCACTCTTCGCAATAGGGATTTATGCAACATGTACCTGTTCCTGGCATCACCTCCACTAGCCTGCCAAGATCCACCTCCTCCTCGTCGCCTACAGTAACTCCCCGCCAGTCGATACGCTTAGTGAGTCGAGCCGGATGATACATTGCTGTGTTGTCGAGAGCAATAAAATAGCTGTCGCGAACCTCCCCATGAGCCACATCGACTATGACACTCCAGTCCAACTCAAGGGTATGGGATCGTACGAGGGGATGGGTAGCGGTTGCCTTGCTGGGAATATTGACACCCTTGTCCAGCCAATCTTGGTACAGGAAATCCAGATGACGTTTGCGAAAGAAAAGGACTACAGTCAGAATGTGGAAAGGGAGGGAGCGCTTTATCATGCCATCCCACATCAGGAAGTGGTCGTTCAAAGTCTCTATAATGCCAGCTATGCGTGTCTGGTGGTCAATTTCTTGTTCCCCTGGATATGACCTGAAGGTCTCGGCCGTTCTGACGAAATCCTGTCAAAGACTGCTAACGGCAGCGAGAGCTTCTTCTCTAGGATACGGTGGGCGCGAGGGACCAGCTTTGGGAGCCATCAGGATCTTCAGGGGGTGGCGTGGAAGTGGTGGAAGGAAGAATTTAAGGTGTTGTTGACACTTGTGGGTCCAAAGTTCGAATCGCAATGAATTACGCAAGCCCCATCATTTGTAAGACACAGCCACACCCTATTTTGGTTGCGATGACGTCGCGAACGAAGATCCTGACGTTGCGACCGAAGATGCCTGTGTTGCGAACATCCCTCACTCTCGTACCCAATTCTACTGGTCCTTCGAGGGCTCAGGACCCTAGGGAGGGGGTAATGTTATGACGCTACCATTTTTTCATCCATTCTTCGCCTAAATTCCCTTCTGTTACGCTCCAGATACATAGATTCTCCAGTTAGCCCCTATTCGCACATAAGCGCCTGCCTAAGCACCCGTTCACAACTCGTATACATGTCCACATATTGCGATCGTCGTTACTACAGTAGAATACAACAATATGTACCTCCATTTAGATACAATAAGTAGTATATAAGGACTCATGTACCATAGTGCCAACTCGTTGGCTAAATAAATCGTTCTTCTCTCTATATTTCTGTCACTCATCTTTTTGCTTACCTTTCTAGTCTTTTTGCTTACCTTTCTAGTCTTTTTCTCGTCTCATTCTCGTCTCTCTCGTCTCGTCTCATTTATCTGGAAGTTGTAATGACTTCTACCTATATTCGCTAGCTAACGCTATCCGTTCGCTATCGAATCACAACACGACTATATCTCTATTGCTTGTCATCATCAAAATACTGCTCAGCGGCTTAGTCTCGACGCATTCTTATTGCGAAGTATTCTATTATTACTTCGTTCGCTACACTTACTACTGTTCTCAGACAGAAACGTCGAGGTCGTAACAAGCGAGTACACCTATCATGATGTTATTAGCAATGATATCTTGCTTTCACATGCGATCACCATGCCTTTGATTGTGGGTATTGAAGCTCGCTGCACCCTCCCGGAAATCTTTGCCATGAATACTCGCAAAGGTGGTAAGCGTGTTGAGAAGAGTTGGGAGTTTGCAAAGTGGATGAAGGATCGTTTCATTCTCCATGGCCCACGAGAACGAAAGGAGGGCGGGACTGTACCCGAAAATCCAAAATCCACCTCATCTCTGCTAGTTCTACCAAATGAAATAGAAGAAGTCACACCAGCACCAGTTGGGCCTGAAGAAAACATACCTGAACCCACTACAGATGCATCATTGTTAGCAATGCTTGCTGAAAGTCGTTCAAAACTTGACCTACCTTCTGTAATTAGGAACAGATACAATGAGGACACATTATTTCGGAAGGTGGTTGAGAAGCCAAAGGACTTTCGAAACTTTGAACTCAGTGAAGACGGCCTAATATTCCTAAAACTCAAAGATCGAAAGGTCCTGTGTATCCCGGAATTGAAATATAATGAGCGGAACATCAAAGAATACATTATTGATGAAGCCCACTCACTTCTAGCCCATCTTGGTCCACGAAAAACAACCGACTACCTCCGAGATCATGTCTGGTGGAAAGATATGGTTAGCGATGTGGCAAAGTACTGCGAATCTTGCGTTATGTGTCGAAGATCGAAACCTGACAACCAATGCCCATATGGGTTGCTAAACCCACTCTCAGTACCAAGCTACCCCTGGGAAGCTATTGGAGTTGACTTTGTCGGTCCGCTTCCAGAGTCGAAAGGTCGTGACGGTTCATATGATATGATAACAGTTATAATTGATCTTCTCACAGCTATGGTACACTTGATCCCTAGTAAGACAACATATAAAGCAAAGCAGGTTGCTGAGCTTGTATTTGCAGAAGTGTATAAACATCACGGTCTCCCTAAAGCAATTGTTAGTGACCGAGACTCCCTCTTTACAAGCACATTTTGGACTCACCTTCACAATTTGATTGGCATGAAGTTGAATATGTCAAGTGCTTACCATCCTGAGTCTGATGGATCAACTGAATGTGCTAATCGTACAGTAACACAGATGCTGTGACAATGCGTTGCACTTGACCAGCGAGATTGGGTGACAAAGCTACCATCTGTAGAATTTGCTATCAACTCGGCTCGCTCTGATAGTACCGGATACTCACCGTTCTTCTTGAATACTGGACAAATCCCCCGATCATTCTTGTGGAACTCTGCAAACCAGCATGAGTATCCCGGCATTCGAACTTATGCTCAAAAGATGAAGCTAGCTGTCATGCAGGCGCACAACAGCATACTTAGTGCCCGTGTCAAGCAGACTCGTGATGCGAATCGACAACGACGAGCAGCACCTTTCACAGAAGGAGATCTGGTGTATCTGTCAACTAAGAATTTGTCTTTTCCTAAAGGGTATGCAAGAAAACTCATACCAAAATATGTCGGTCCATACAAAGTCTTGAAGGACTTTGGAAACTCCACCTATAAGCTTGAGATCCCTGCGAGGCTAAAACAACAAGGAGTACATGACTCGTTTCATGCTTCATTGTTGAGAATCCACATACCAAATGATGACCACCTATTCCCGGGACGCCTCGAAACCCAAATTGCAGACTTCGGTAGTGAAAACAAAGGCGAATGGGCAGTCGAAAAGGTCCTCACCCACTCTGGTACCAAAACGAATGCTCTGTTCCAGCTCAAGTGGAAGTCCGGGGACACGACATGGCTGCCATATCACCAGGTTGACCATCTGGATGCATTAGGAGACTACTTCGAAGCGCTTGGGATAAGCAACATTAATGAGCTTGTATCCGGAGGGCGCAACTTACCAGTAGATGAGGATGCCACAGGAGACCCTCAAATCCTTACTAATATGATAGAAATTGTCTGTGAAATTGACCCTGAACATTCCTCCCTCAAAAGAAGTATAAAAGCACTTACAGATTGTCCTCTAAACCACCACCCATCCCTCGAGCCCTCTAAAACATTTCATTACTATTCAGCACCTGAGATCACAGTTTCAACCTTACCAATCATGCCTATTCGACACTGGCTCCGACGAATCAATAACGACACTATCGTTGTCCTAGGCGGCACGAACTCCGAGTTCACGCTCACTCCTAGTGAGCTTACCACCTGTATCGACTACAATCGAGTCTTACGCGCACCAAGCGCCGCTCTGATCAATCTTCCCTCGAGTCCTCCCCACTATGCAAGGATTGCCAACCTATTCAATAACGATCCCACCTATATCTGCAAATTTGCAGTGGTTAGTACCACAGCCAACTCAATCATCACGAACAGCCCACCTGTCGATCCTGTACTCTTCGGAAAGTATACATGTCAGTTCCATCGTGCTCCATTCGTCGAAAAGAAGCCTGCTGATCCCCTGGAAGGGATGACCCCAGAACAGGTCCACTCTTTGCATACATTCAGTTTCACAATGCTTGAAAAAGCCTATGGCCATGCCGACTCCCGGAGAAAATCTGTCGACACTAAAAACGTGCTTAGACGCGCTCAACTTAACCAGAATCGTTGCCTTACCCGAAGCCATGCTGCTGCTGTTGCTGCCGCTGCCAATGGCTCTCCCTCTAATTCTCAGACCATTCCTATGGCCCCTACCACTACCAATGACGTCGCCTCCATGCTCGGCAACAGTCTCGACACGTCCATGATGATCATCGAGCCTATTCCTGAGGAACTTGCTTCCTTGTTTGAAGATGTACCCACTGAGCCTACTGAGGCTGAGCTTGCTGCTCTGGCCACCAATCCGGCCCTTGCTACCCTTGATCTTCCAGACACTACTCTTAACTCAACCAAGTTGAAAGCAGAAGTGTAGAAAGTGAAGGAAGGATGAGGAATCCTCGAAGGATCCCTGGAGGGCGTGTGTAGCAGAAATGTAGCTATCAACAAACGCTCATTTATTTCTATTTGTCTAGACCCTCTAAACCATTACTCTTTTCGTACTTAATATACACAGCCACTCTTTTCTCTAGTATAAATACTTTTCCTGTACAGTCTCGTAGGTTAGGTTCTCTTGAATTCTATACGAGTTACAACAGTTCTCAAGCACCTCCATCTTTCTCTCTCTCTTCGTGTGTTGTCACCGCGTTCCCCTCGCTCTGACGCCACAATTTGGTTCTGTAGACATGGCTGACAATGATAAGTTGGAAGAGGATTTAGCAAGCACCCAGCTCGTTTCTAGAAACTAAGGCCACGTGGCCTATCGGACAAACATGATCTACGACCCCACTCCTCTTCAATGATTGTCGCTGGCCTCTAGGTGTCTAAAAATTCAGAAGCAGAAGCTTGTTTATGTAGAAGACTGGTATGGGCGGGTATTGGAGCTGAACAACAGAAAGAAGTTGGAAAGAAGTTTGTTTGTTTGGCGTCGAGTTGTTGATGTCGTTAATATCGCTGATGTCTTGTTGATGTTCTGCGAGCCTTGTCTTGAAGAGTCTAAAAACTTGAGGTTCAAACGTTTGAGGGTTCTGGGTTCTGTAGTTCTAGGTTCTGTAGTTCTGATTCCCAAAGTCAAACTTCCAGGTTTACTTACACATACAAGGAAACGAAAGGAAAGCAAATGAACGCAAACGAACAAAACGAAATGAACACAATGCCAAATGATAAATCAAACAAACGGTATTCGAATTTCAATTGGATAAACTCCTCGAGATGCACTGTAAGTACATCCCTCCTCCCCTCCTCCCCTACTAACCCCTGCCCTTTTCTCCAACAGCACTTGTCTGAATCTACTGGCTAGATCTCCTAAATGTTCCCCACTGCCGTCTTCTCCCTACATTGTACTTCAAACAGCTTCTCTCAGGGTCAACCAACTCGTCCAACTCCTCTCGCCCCAGCACCCACTGCCCAGGCATAACCTTCACCAAAGTAGGCCTTGGTCTCATTTACTTGATTACCCCGCCGGGCTTTAGTGCGATTGGGGAGTACGTCTATGTTGTTGATGTGGGGAGTTTGAGGCCTTTGGGGTGGATGGGCTCTGAGGGGGTGAAAGAGTTGGGGTGTTTTGGGTGGTTCAGGGAGAAGGGGAAGGAGGGGGAGGAAGGGGAGGTTGGATTGTGTGCAAGGAGTTTGTTGAAGAGGGTTGTTGAGTAAGTGGAAGTAAACTCAATGTCATGAAACCTTGACTCACTGAGTGCTATGCAGAGACGCAGAAAACAGTACCAAAACTTCCTTCCTCGTAGGCATCGAAACCAAATTCATCCTCCTCTCCTCAACTTCTCCCCCTACACCCTCAAACATTCATCAGTGGTCCTCACCCAATGCCTTCCTCTCCGGTTCACGCGAATATAAAGTCCTAACCACCATAGCCAGCGCTATGTCCTCTTCTGGACTCTCACTGCAAATGGTGCACTCTG
>RCHF01000925.1:0-55154 GCA_003987895.1 Neonothopanus nambi
CTACTTTGGGCGTTCGATTCCATGGGTTGTCATCGACGCTATACCATACTTCAGGAAATACAAGTTACAGCCAACAAAAATTCCGTCCCCTCAGGAACAGTGGGAATGCACCAAACAAGTATTGTTCGCTCACTTCACGGTCGAATTGCCTGCTGTAAGTAGGAGCTTGTATCTTCGGTCTTTCGAGTGTTTGACAATCTGGTTAGATTTGGCTCTTCCATCCGATGTCTGAGGTTGTTGGCATGAAGACCTACCAAGTTCCTTTCCCTGACTACAAGACTATGGTCTGGCAAATTTTCTTCTTCATGTTCTTCGAGGATCTTTTCCACTGGGCTGGTAAGTCTAGACAGCATGTTATTGGTGTTGCATTACTGAAGCCTTCGATTCTTGTCTTGCGCAGCTCACCGTGCCCTTCACACGCCACTCCTCTACAAGCATATTCACAAGCTTCACCACAAGTACTCGGCACCGTTCGGTCTGGCTGCGGAGTTTGCTCATCCTGCTGAAGTATTCATCCTCGGAATGGGCACTCTCGGCGGTTCGCTCTTCTTGTGCCTATTCACCGAAGTGCACTTCATCTCGTTCTTCATTTGGGTCATCCTCAAGCTCTTCCAGGCTGTTGACGCCCACAGTGGCTACGGTATGTTTTTCAGCTGACCCTCCTTTTACGGCTAGACCCAAAAGCTAATCCGTGATCTGTAGACTTCCCCTGGTCGCTCCAGCACATCCTTCCTTTCTGGTCTGGAGCTGAGCACCACGACTTCCATCACATGGCCTTCACCAACAACTACGCCACCTCCTTCCGTTGGTGGGACAGGATCTTCGGTACTGATGACAAATACCTCATCTACCGAGAGCGTGTCAAGGCTGCCAAGAAGGCTGCCCTGAAGAGCGGAAACAAAGATGACTTCGCCAAGGCTGAGCAAAAACTTATGGAGGAGGTTCTTGCTGAGGGTTTGAAAGCTGAGGCTGCGGTAGAGGAACGTTCTAAATCAAAGACGCAGTGAACGCCCTTGGACGATATGGGACACGAAGCTTTTTTTAATAAAATTTAGAGATAATATATACCTGCAATCCTTGAAATTTATGGTACCTCGTGTAGTGCGCATTGCCTACGACAAGTTGTAATGGAATTTTTTTCGATTTTTGGAAACCATCTCGAGGTTCGAGCGGAGGACAGTGAATTTACGGAGACGGAGGTGCCCCGGGCCGCGGGAATTGTATTGCTGGACCCTTCGAATTTACGCTGTTGTCACAGAGTAACTTGCACTTCCCTTCCACTACTTCTTCGAGCGTCAGGTTGGCACTCGAATTCGTGCTCACGCACCCACACCTAGAGTGCTGCCATTGCAGCCATTAGTGAGCATAGTCTGTGAAACTGGTGAGGTACCCTAGCATCCCCTCGAACCCAGCACTGCTAACCTGAAATGTAGATCCAAAGTTGAAGCAGTCATGAGCATGCAATTCGCTGTTCAGCAAGCAGATTTGGTTTATCAGCAAATTAACAATATAACCTCCCTGCTCGATACCTTCAATGCTCGCAAAGCGGGTCTTCTGCACGAAGCAGAGAAGCGTAGCTCATCTGGTACGCCAGACGACGCCAGGCCCACCAAGCAACAGCGTTTTGAGGAGATGGAGCATTCCCGATCATCGCCTGCACGTTGGCCCTTACGCTATCCCGCTCTTCCTATTGAAATCCTTGATCTCGTGCTGCACCATGTCCAGGAGGGTACGAAGAACAGGGACCTTCTTCAGGTCATCTTAACCAACAAGGTTTTGAGTTCCATCGCTATCCGACACATATACTCCACAATTAGACTCACGAGGCCCAGGGAGTCCGTGCTCTGCCTACAAACTCTGACCCGTCACCCTCGCCTCGCATCTCTCGTCCGCTCGCTCCACATACATTGGGCGACATTCTATTATCCTACCAGAAACCTCTATCGCCTAACTCACTCTGCGTTGCTCAATGCAAGGTCTCTCACGAGCCTTAGCATAGACGTCCCAGGTGACTTTCATCCGTGGAATATCCAGGATTGCACCTTCGCATTGAAGGAATTCTCCGCCTCCTTCCCCTGCAACAAGTCCCTCATCCGTTTTCTAGAGACTCAACCGTCTATTGTCGATCTCACACTCCGCGGGTTCAATTCGGATCCATCCGACTTCTCGTTCAACCTCAGCACATTCAACTTGAACCCTAATCCTTCCCCTTTTTCTCTATCCCCCGACGCTCTACCGAAGCTGGCTCGTCTGCGCGCTATTCACGCAGGTCCTGATATTATATCGTCTATCATTAAAGATAGACCTGTGAGACAGGTTTCGATGCCGTTGTATGCGGATTGTGCGTGTAAATCGCTGAAAGCTCTCGAACTGTCGTCTGAGCCTATTGAGAGGCTGAATATCATCAGCTTCGACCCGAATGCCCCTGAGTATCTGTTATCGGAGGTGGCGAATCGTCTCCCTGATTTAGAGGCACTGCATATAGTCATCCTCTTGGCCAAATGCTCTGAGGTATGCTCCTCGGTTCCATGTGTATTCCGTTATAAATGTGCTGACGCTTTATCCTAGCAATTATTGGAAGCCTCTGCATCTTCCTTAACAAAATTTAAGCAGTTGCAGGTAAATATCCTTCCCCTCTCTTCGTCGCTGTCTCCCTCTCCTTAGCCCTTTTGTATATTCGATCAACTCATTCGATGGCTCTTTTCATGTCCTACAGTATCTCACCTACATGTCCGCCACACCCGCCAACCACGTCTCACAAGAGGACGAACAAAAAATCGCCATCAAGTGGCATCAGTGTTGTCCAACACTAAAGACAATTATTTTACCGATGGGCAAGGTCTGGTTCCACGAAAACGCTAAATGGTCCTGTCTGGAAGAGGCTTGAGATTTATTATGGTTTTATCTATATGTTTTTACTCTTCCACGGTTACGGATAACAGTTATTTTTTGTCTCAAGTTCTCGAGTTCTCGATTTCGAGGCTCGAGAGAGTATGCATAGGTGTTTAATTCTTATGGCGTACAGTAGCTCGACACTCAGACTGATCAATAATGGATCCTCACGCAATCAATGTGAGATTTATACAATATACACAGGTCGATGAGCTTGTATCGAGGAATCGGGGCAAGGGTGAACAACGTTCTCTGTGATAAGTGTACAGCTGCCATTCACCGTCCTAAACGATACATAATGCTTAGTCTCCGTTATTGCCGTCGGTGTGTTCAAGGAAGAGCAAATCTGGTCCAAAGTATGCAGCTGATACAGCCAAACCACTGTATGCATGACTAGATTGGTTTAGGCGGAATTCAAGGATCCTCACTACCCTATGAGGCTTTCAAAGACAAGACAGATATCACTCAAACATTTTCGCCAGAGCAAAAGTAATCGTGTATTACTTTACTAATAGCGGGGTATCGACACTGTTCAAAACACTAAACTAAAAGAATGGCTGTTGTTCCCAAGAAAAGGGTTGGTAGCAGAAAGTGAACGACTAAAATGAACCACAGCTCGTCGCGAACGTGTCGCAAAATGTCGCGCAATGTTTTTAGACACCGACGTTGATCGGGGTGCAGCCAAGGGCTACGACGCCGTTCTAGTAGTGTCGAGTCAGTACAGACGGGGGTGCTTGGAGGTGGGGGAAAGCTTACGAAGCCAGCGTCGTCGCAGCAAACGGGCTCAGAGGCACAGTTGGTGCCGCCGGTGACACCGATGACGGTGACAGGGGTGCAAGTAAGACCACTATATCAATGTGAGTGAGTGGAAGAAAGAAGCTCGGAATACGGCGCCTTACACAGGGACGTTGACGTCCTGGAGTTCGATGCCCAAAAGTTGAAGGAGAGGAGCAACAGCGGAAGAGCCAGCCTAAAGAACCCAGGATAAGTCCTCATAATATCTGGTGAGACAATGTATATCTACTTACAGGCTGAACGCTGTCACAGCATTGAAGAGCTCCGGTGTCGCACTGAGGGTTGCCGACACTTTGAGGGGCAGCAAAGGCAATACCAGCGAAGGCAGAGAGAACGAAGAGGGCTTTGGCGAACATTTTTAGAGCGGATTGGAGAACTAGAGCTGGACTAGAAGACCTGGTTCGAAGTGAAGAGATTTGAAGGGATAGTATAGCCTTTTTATATCTAGAAATGTGGTCCGTGCACGCAATGGTCCCCAAGAACATCTGGCATTGACACGCAGTCTTTCTGTTAGCGAGTGTGCTAGACATGTCAGAAACACAGAGAACAAGGAAAACTGACCCTTTGCTTGTTCGGTTGGGTTTGAATCGTAGACTAGAAGCCGTAGGATGGCATTCATCATGGAGCCCTTCATGTTTCATGATCTTGAATTTCCTAACAAAGAGGATAGGAGTATTTACCAACACAAGGCGACACCGGGATACTCCTCTGCCCGCAGGGACTCGACAGTGAAATAACTTTAGAGACACCTTCCATGAGAGAAGCCCAAATTCAGCGCATCTTTTTGTTTTGCAACAGCCATGGGCTTCGTAAAGACGAGCTTTCAAGTTTAACTGGATTAACGATTCGTTCGGGTTGCAGTCTTGGGCATCTCGATGAAGAATCCATAACGGCATTCTCAGTCTGCAGCCCTACAACACGATGCCAGGGTCTCTCGAATTCTACTGCCACACACGGGATCGTATGATTGTTCAAAGGTTTTCTGGCCAAGTCCGACTGCCATAGACGACATTCCGTGCGTCTAAGGAGCCGAAATTGTCTGAAAACTCTGCATAGCTGATAGAGGACGTATGCAACCACGCAAGCTTCACTCCCCGGAGCCTTTGCTTTTCCTACAGCCCCTTTCCCTGAAATAGAAAACGACGTCAGGGTTGTACATCGTTTTGCAGTGTGGATCCGAGAACGTCCAGTCTTGGGCCGGTCCAAGAGCAGAATATCATATTCCACGTTACGAGACATTCTTGCTGCATTCTTGTAATGAGCATCGTGTTTCTGGTCGGTCCGACTTGATCTGGAGCCGCGTCTCGTGAAGCTTTTCAGACGGATCTATGTCGCTACACCGGCAGGTCGTCTGCTATTGGCATTGATTTACAGTGTCGCATGGAACTTGAACAAGATGGAGCACCGTCAGACAGAGAGAACCTCAGACGAGCAAAAAAAAGTCGCATGACGCTTTCCAAGTTCGGCAAATGACAAGAAAATGATAGGGTCGAGAGGACGTATCCCGCCAGACCGAGAAGACGAGCTATATTTGAGACCCGACTGCACATGTTTTTTGACAGTGGCAGTCACTCGTAGCTTGATTCAGGACCAGGAATACTCCGAAACACCAAAAAAGAATAACGCAGCGAGAAAATGCATCGAGGTCCAACCGAGGTCAACGTGGTTAAGGACAAGTTTGTTCCGTCGCCGCGCCGCGAGAAAGTACTCAACGATTCGGGATAACAGAGGCTGGGTCAATGAGACAACATCTCAATGAACATTATTATTAAGGGAAGCCAGCTATGCTACGAGAAGACCAGCAAATGATTGTGAACAAACGACTGCAACAAGTACGGATGTAGTAGTACTAAGTACTCGGATCACATAGTCCCACTCAGATAGCGCGACCTTTGTTGCGCTTACAAGCCAATGTTAATGGGAGTGCACCCAATCGCGACCAAACCGTTCTAAGGCAAATTTCAGAAATAATACAGACGTAGAAAACAGATGGACGTACGAAGGAGTTGTCATCGCAGCAGACAGGCTCCGAAGCACAGTTAGTACCTCCCGCAACGGCGATGACGGAAATGGGGGAGCAAGTAAGACCACTACACAGCTCTGTGTGAGCGAAGTCGACCATGACATACAAAAGACTACCTTACATGGGTATATTCAGATCTTGAATGAGGATGCCGAGGTCCTGGAGGAGGGGAGCTACAGCAGAGGAGCTTGCCTGCAGTAAAGATCAGTACGATGTCGCGTTCTGGTAGCAATTCAACTTACTGGCTGTACACTCTGGCAGCACTGAACGGCGCCAGTGTTGCACTGTGCGTTACCCACAGACTGGGGTGCAGCAGCGACAAGAGCGGCAAAGGCGGGAAGCAATAGCAGTGCTGCGAACATCTTGAAAGGAAGAGAGTGTGTGTTCTGCGAGAGATTGGAGAACTGACTCGGATGGGGGAAAGCTAGAGAAAAGCAGTATCCCATTTATATGAAACATCCTTGTGCTGTGTGATAGTGCATCGTACCACTCTTGAAAGGGTCGGGATATCCCTGTGGTATGTCGAGGACGGTAGAACATACAAAGCGGCGGCTTATTACATCTATTCGGTTCCATCTGAGACTTGAGAAATGTTGGGTCTTGTCGTTTGAAATGAACGACCGAAATGAGAATTAAACTTGGTTCTATACCCTTCTTAGAAGTATGTGGGGAATTTGTTATGAAGGCTCGGGCGATCATCACTTGGCGAGTCTTTGAAAATCTTGATTCTTATGACCATGTTGGATCTCGAGTACTGAAACTGAAACTTTTCATCAGCAGTGACTCTCACTTCAACGCGAAGGGCTCGCCCTAAGTGCTTGTATTGAGCTCCTTGTTCGACCAGACCACCACGTAGAACGTTAACTTTCCACAAGTACCACTGTAGCCGGAACGAACAAGTAAACGAAGTCCCGATCTGGGACTACCAAGCCTTTGCTGCACCGACGACGACAAGCAGAGCTCTGCGAATCTTGACAGTGACAGTAGTCTTGGAAGAACGGTGTTTGAAATTTGAACGGGCAAGCCACTCGGAAACCGAGGATAATACTTATACGCAAGGCTAATACTTCCAGCTGTCCGCACCGGAAATAGGGAAACAGGGAAACAGAGAAAAGCTGTGAACGTTAATAATTAGACCTCTGTGGTTAGATGGCTCATGATTGGTTTGAATACTCACCAAGCAAACACCTCGACATATCCCGAAAAAATTGAGGTGAGATAAAAGAGAACTCCTAAGCGCCTTGTCATAGCTCAGCCCTCGAAGTTCAAGAGGACATAGCTCAAACAGTGAATGGTTGTCCAACCGAAAGGAAACATTTAGATGGGGTCAGGACCAGAGCCATGGATCCAAACGAAGATCTCGATTATGATATGCTGAAGGGACCAAGACGTCTAAAGAGCCTTGAAATTCAACACTTTATAAGCCGACAAGCATCTGAGCGCATAGGAAATGTCGCAATCCGAAGAACTTTCGTGACCAGGTATCTCTTTTCGTTCTTTGAAGTCGAAGTCGTTTACGAACGGGCAAAGATGTGGCGGTGCAAACCCAAAAGCAGTAATGATACAGAGCTATGGTAGACAACATGATAGGCTAAACGATGCTTGTATACAACAAAAGTACTCCCAATGATAGGTATAACGAGTTTATTCGAGTTCAGGAACGTGATAGAGAGAAGAATCGTAATCATTCAATTTGTTAGAAGCTCGAATTCATCAAGTAAATTGACTTCAAGTTTAATGCCGCCGCCTATAAGGACACCAAGAAATCAGACAACGATGCTAAGTTTACAGGAAGCTTATAGTCATATACCTTTCAGCATTTATTCGAATTCATCCTCATATGAACGAAGCCCGTCCCATGGATTTCTCCTCCGACTCTCAGCCATCTCCATAGGCTTCGGCGCACCGATCTCCAACTTCAATCCACTTTGTTTCAGCATCTCGATATCTCCCTGTCTTTCTTCCGGTATTACTGTCCTGAACGAGCACTTCATACTCCGCAACGTTTCCACACCTGCAATTCCGGCTTGAAAGGGGCAGGCGCGGGAATACATAAATGCGAGAAGCACAGTCGAAAAAAGGTCGCTTGGTTCTAAAAGTGTGAAAGAGATAAGTTTCGGACAGTATGCCGTGTATTTAGCTTGCTGAGACTGTAGAACTTCCTGAGCTTCGGACGAGCCGGGGGTGAGTACAGCAAGGACCCAGTCGTTCATATCTTCATCGTCATCATTGCGCATTCCCGCAGCCCAATTCTGAACAGTTAAGTCTGTGAGGTGGCAGATGAACGGAAGCAGCTCGACAAAATCGTCTTTCGTGAAATCACCCAGAGCCACAGAGAGTTTGCGTAGCTGACACGACGAGCGCTTGAGGAAACGAGTGAGAGCAATCAGCTCATCTCGCTCGCCGACACCTCGAAATTCGAGGCTTTCGAGCTTTGGTGCTGTCAACCGGTCCAAAACTCCACTGAGCGTCATGAAATGGACGTCTGCGATTCTGACGACAAGCGATAATCTTTGCAAGTAAGGGAGGGTGACAGAAAGAGAACTGTTTGAATCTATCTCGGATCCTTCCCATGATGAACATTGGATGGTGCAAGTCCGAAGACTTGGACATTGCGCGAGGAGCTCGATGAGGCTATCATGATCCATCTCCAACGCAAGACCAAGATTCCCCGATGAAACAAGATGCAGATCATGCAGGTTGGCCCACATAAAGTTAGGTACCAGTACGGTGTTGTTATCCGTTACAACTACGCGGCGAAGACTCGAAGCATATTCCAACGCTCGGAAAATACCCGAGGGATAGTTCGGCGGCCTATACCAGCCAAACTTTGGGGAGGAAGCACGGACGATGAATGTCTCGAGCATGGGTAGATCGCCACTTTTTACACCGGAAAATTCTGGCAAACTCTTCCAATAACCCGGGGCGTTCAGAAGCTCGATACATTTCCAACGGCGACAAAATTTTGTCAACACCGTCAGACACGACGATAGGTCCGATCTACGTGAACAATGCACAGAGATGTTCAAGGGAGATACTCCAGAGCGTGACAACCAAGCCTCTAAGCCCTCCAAAAGCCTACGTTCATACTCCGTTGGCTCTTCATCCTTGACGCGTGCAGGCATCACGACGTGCACAGAAGACCAAAGCTCTGGCGTCCCGTATGCAATTGCCCTCCATTTCCTGCAGACAAGACCCAATAGCATGGGGGCTTCCATGGGATGCATAACCGAGTTATGTGTTGTCGGTAAACAATGAACAAAGATATACTGCAGTAGCTCAGGAGGCATACGCCGCAATGCCGACAACGGAGCTTTGTGAACGTTCAAAAAGTCTTTGAGTTGGCACCTTTCGTTCTCCCGCTCACGAAGCAAGGAATTTAGACGTTCAATCTCGAGCTCCAGCGAGGAAAGTCGTTCCTCCCGTTCATGACACAATTCTCGAAGTTGTAAAGCTTCCAAAGCGGTCGGAACTTGGTCTGTGGTGAAAAGAGGACATAGATGCGGTATATCCATAGACCCGAATGCCTTTCGAGCGTTGTCAAGAGCAACTTGATGGTGATGAGAGTAGCAGTTCAAGAGAAGGAGGTCCGTAGATTCTTTTAAGGTGCATGACTCTACATATAAGTATAAAGGTTAGCGAAAAAGGGAAAACTGTCGTTCCGACCGACCGTCAAGGGTATCATATGACGCTGTAGTGTAATTCCCACGGGTGATTTCCTCTTTTCCTGCTACATAATAGCTCGAACTGCTGTAATTGGAACGCATGTTTTGTCTTCGACAACGGAAAAAGACATAAAGAAATGCACTTCAAAGGAATCGACTAACCTTCATCGTCATCAACACTCCAAGGTTCATCTGCCGACTCAATACGCAAAATATTGCAACTGGTTTGCCGAGGACTTCTGAAGAACTTGCGTGACAAGGATGTCCAGGAATGTCCAGCTCAGCGACCAATGTAGGGGCCTTGAAAAGCCAGTTTTCACCTCTGCTTGTGGTCCAAGCTGCAAGTAGCGAGTCTCGTGAGTCATTCTGGCCATGATAGTATTAGTCCGAAGGAGAATCTCATTCATGAGAGTAGAGGCGATGTCGGGAACAGGATGTACACGGAAAAACTATTGCAGCCTCAGAAACTTCACAACTTATCAGCACTTCACGTATCATTCTACAGCTTTTTTTATTCCCGCTTTGAGTCCGGAAACGGCGTCTGTCTTTCCTGCCGCAGCCTGAAACCACGCCACGTACCGACGTCTGTCATCCCCGAGAGGTTCCTTAGACTCGGTTTCTGTCAAGCAGATCTCTCAATGCAGACAATCCTGTGTCCTTACTAGGCTCATATTACGCTATCTGCATGTCCTGACCCGTCAATTGGCACTCCTTGCTTAGTCGTCCATCAGCCTCTTCCTTCTCCTCCATTCATATCACCTCATTGCTTAGTCTTCCTTGCTTCCAATGCTGTGTTCGGAACACTCCCATTTACTGCGGAGTTGGATTCGTGGACAAGGAAGGGCGTAAACTTCCCTCCTGACAAGGGTACGATAGGGTACGATTAGTGGATTGCGGGACGTATCAGTTCTTCGTGTCAGCAACTTTCTCCAGAAATGTCGATGGTAACGCTATGGCGATGATGCCGATTATCGTGGTACTCACTCCGAGACATGGTTGGAGCTCAAACGAATGAGCGAGAAGAAATATTCGTGTATTTTTCAGTCTCCGGCTAGACTCTGTGAGAAAAATGTCCTCCAAGCGGGCTGGTCTCACTGTTTCACACGAATACCCCATAATCGAATCTTTTACTGGACATCGTACACCTATTTTCATTCCGGTTATTCTTGGGGTTCCCTATTCCGTGGCTGCTTTTCCCACCTCGAGCAGCATTTTCGACATCTTGACACAATTAACCAACTTCGAATGGATTAAGTGTGGCATCTGTGATATCGAGATCTCGTAGATGATGACATGCAACATTTCACATTTCCTGATCCCTTATACAAAGGCTCGCAGCATAAAAAGCTCGAGGCATGAGACATTTTCGCTCAAAGAGTTCGAGCCCATTCTCCCTCAAAAACCCACCCACTCACACCTGCATCTATTTGTTACACTAAAATTTCTGAATTCATTTCCAGGAGAAACAAAATGCGCTCTTTTGCTCTGACCGCTCTTGCATTTGCTGCAGGTGTTTTCGCGCAAAACCAGGTAACTACCGCAAAAACAGCCACATCCAGTTTTACTCATTGACTTCACTGTTCCACGTCTACAGACGATCCAGGTGCAGGTCGGTGGTAACGAGACCTCTACAGGAGGAATCTTCCAGTTCATCCCTAACAACATCAACGCGACTGCTGGTAGCACAATTACCTTCGAGTTCACGGGAAACCCTGGTAACCACAGGTATAGTACCATGTACCTGCTGTATACGTGCTCACTTTAATTGCGGTATTATCATAGTATCACTCAAAGTGCGCTAACAACTCTCGACGGCATGAACCTGTCTTGACTGACTTGTTTCTAGGCTCTTTTGCGAACCCCTGCAACCCACTAGCTGGTGGATTTGACTCTGGTTGGGTCTTCATCGCAACTGCTCTTCCGTCGGCCCCTACATGGACTCTCACGATCACTAATGACTCGACGCGTTCGTACTAATTGCTTGAACATACTTACGCGCATGCTGATTGATCATCCACAGCCATCTGGTTCTACTGCAAGCAACTGGTTCCCAGCCCTCACTGTGCCGCAGGTAAGCTAGCCATACCCACGCACACTCGATCAATGCGTGCTAATTCTATTAATCTCCTTCAGGTATGGTGGGAGCCATTAACGCCCCTACTAGCGGATCGAACACGTTTGCGGCCTACCAGGCTGCCGCTGAGGCATTCAAGGGGACCCCTGGCGTGAGTAGCAATTCTTGACAGCGTGCCTGAAGGCACATATACTTACCTCGGAGGTGTTTTCTAGCAAGAAGTAGGTGCTTTGATAGGACAGGGTGCCTCGGCTTCTGCACCCCCCAGTCTCGTCAGTGGTGCCACACTTTTCGGGACTCCTTCCGCCACTGCTCCGAGCGGGGCTGCATCTGCTACTACGGCGTCTGCTTCTGGTACGGCGACCAGCGGTAACTCAGCCTCGGCATTGCAGGTCAACTCGGTGGTGGCCTTGTTAGTGACCTTCATGGGCATTGCTTTGGCCTAAGCTTGAACTAGACGTAAGGAGATCAGTATCTTGGCGCTAGATTGCTTCAATGAACCGAACGAACGCTTGTATATACCTACTTTTCTTTTAAATGGCAGCGTACTCGAGAACTTTGTTCATGTCCTGTGTTTAATGTACAGATTCTACAACCAATTCTACTTGTTTCCCAGCCTCGTTTGACATCGGGCTGTTTTCTCGTCACCCGAGGAATGATGTACGTACTCAGAGAAGATTTTCTCAGAGATAGCATGCGGGTGCCATATAAACAATGTCAGATGAAACTACTCGTTGCCCCCTTCGATCAAAGAAGAATATGGACAAGCTCCGAGTCGTCTGAGTCGGCCCAATCGGCTCCATGGGTTCTTGGAACTGTCAGGAATCAGATCTGAAAGCTGTATACTTGACTAAGACGCGGAAGACGCGTCTACGCTGAGTGAGAATCTGTGAGAATGTTACTTGTATTACTATGGACAGATAACGGGAATAATAACTTATCAACTTACTATCATAATCTAGAGTTTAAGCACAAGTAAAAACGCGTTTGTGACGCGTCGCGACGTGTAAACTGACACGTGACGTGAACATGGTGGCCCGAGTTCTGTAGTGGAAACCAGTGAAATGTCCTCATTCTACCATTTTCTAGCAATAGGTCTTTGCAATCGACTTGTACACCCGTGTAGCGAGTACGTCTCGGCACCACTGCTAAACTCGACGGAATTTTTCACCAAACAACCTCCGGGAAAGCTGGCCATACACGGGCCGAGGCCGGGAGACGCCGTAATGACGATGCCGCTACAACTTGCGAGGTTTTGCTGCTTGCAGCTCTCTAAAAGCGTTTTAAATGCTTTTTCGGTCACTTATTCATTCACAATTGCAGCGCATTCCTAAAAGTCTTGCCGCATCACCACATGGAACCCGATATATAAAAACTGCGACAGCGAAAAAGACAAAAACAAAAACGATTGACGCGTCTGCAAAGTCAAATGTTTCACCCCCGACAACGGAATCCCTCTCTAGTTCATCTTCGTCTTCATCAGGATCTGCACGCTCGCTTAATGTCACCGAAACTGGAGAACCAAAGGTTCCTGTGAGACCGAAAAGCTGGCTGGCGCGGACAGTCGAAAATTCGGAGACAGCAAGATGGTGGTTCTCTAAATTAACGACTGTGCTGGGGTATAATAGCCCGAAGCAGGTCGCAGGACGTAGGGCTTTCATGATGTATGAACAACTCTGTGCGGTCGCGCCTGATGCGGGAAGAGAGTTTTGGCAAAATGGTTAGTGTCCGATTGGCTGCTATTTCTTTTCTTTTTGCAACTTTCTATCGTACTCATGACGTTCATTTTGGGCAGAATGTGATCTACCTCCCACTTTCCAATCATGGTTTACCATAACGAATTTGCATGTATGGATGCTCACTGTCCGCCTCCGTGCCCTCCCCTCACCCCATGGAAAACTATACCAACAATTTCTCCTCGACCACTTCTTCCTTGATATAGAAGATCGTATCCGCGCCATTCTCCAACCACATGTCCCCCCGAAAGCTCCCTATACGTTCATCTCTCCCTTTTATGTCAACCCAAATATCCCGAAAGACGGGAAAGTCAGACGGGGTAGCCGTGCACCCGAAAGACTTGTGACGCGACAGATGAAGATATTCAAGGAGCAGTGGATGGGGATGGGTATGTCGTTCGACCTTGGCATGGTCACGAACGACATGGAGCTTGCAAGTGCGGTCTGGAGGAACCTTTTAGGAGCTCGTGGTGCACATGGGATCGCGTATCCCGCCTCAAACTCTCCAAGCGCGCCGCGCTTTAGACGCTCAGTCAATCTCGTGGGAGGTTCTGTTGTCAATCCAGAAAAAGTTGACTTTAACAAGGAGGAGGAGCGTGACGATGGGTCTGGTGTGCATGACTACCCACCTGAGCAAGCCGACAAGTATGTTAGGTATCCTGAGCTGATGCTGGATATCGTGACGTATGTCCGGAGAGAGCTCAAGCATTTGGAAGATATTAGCGACGAGGAGTTGTTGGATGGCATAATAGCAGACTCGATGAAGTTTGGACCGATTCGAGGCGGTAAAAAGTAATCGTAATTCATGATAATGTTCATTCACCCTTCTTCGCCTTTGCTAACTGGGTATGAATGCTGTTTCTACGCGTGCCGTTTCAGTATTTCAGCTGTCAGGCCGCTGGTTTAGCGCCGACGCGGGTGTCCATGTTGCCTCAATGTCGACCACGGCTGCCATACTTTGTCACTGTTTGACTGTCGGCCATCTCGTTTCAAGTACTTATTCGAGCGAGCTGGAATAAGTATGACCACCAGCGCTGTTTCGACGTATTACAAATGAGTGTCCGATAAACAAGGACCTCGAATCTGGCTTCATGAGTCAGGGTATACCTTTACTAATCTACTTTGCTTGTAACCAGGACATTCACTCGACGGTTCATCTATGCTCCAGCTCCTCATTGTCTTTCAAAGCAATCCGCCTTTTGCGCAAACCTTGTGCGATGGCCTGAAGACGTGCGGTTTAAAAGGGAAAAGGGGAATTGATATGTCTTCAAACGGCTCGTGAAATTCCACCCTGATTCAAGAGGAGAGATGCAAGCACTTGTTACTGCGCCAGGAAATACCGCAGTCATTGCCCAGGTACCTATCCCAGAACCTGGCTCTGGCGAGATCAGGTTAGTCTTCCTATCATTGATTGTCGCATCCTACTCACCAACAAAGCAGAGTGAAAGTTCATTCTGTGGCGCTGAATCCGGTAGACGCGCTGTATGTCGCCCATCCCGCTGATAAACCTGGCCGTGTYGTGGGCAGTGATATTGCCGGTGTGGTAGACAAAATTGGGGATGGTGTAACTCAATGGAAAGTCGGAGACCGAGTTGCAGGATTACTTCAAGGAGGTCGGTATTTATAASAATCCCGAAGGCGCTATGTGCTGATGCGCATGATGCTCGTTTAGCAACCTCCGGAAATGCCAGACCAGGAGGATTCGCAGAATACGCCGTCCTTGAAGCGGATCTAGTCATCGCTGTCCCGAGTGAGGTTACATTTGACGAAGCAGCGACGTTGCCCCTGTGTTCTTTGACTGCTGCACAGGTACTCTTCAAAATCCAAAGTGTACCATATGTCCTGACTTTTGAATAGGCACTGTATATTCGACTCGGACTAAACGCTCCTTTCCCAAGTCCGTATGTCTTCCCACCAGAATCAGTCGAATCCCCATCTATCTTGATATACTCCGCCGCCACTTCCCTTGGGCTTTTCACTATCGAGCTTGCGAAGCTCTTACGTACTCCCGCTGGTAAGCCGTATCGGATATTCGCTACGGCTTCTCGGAAGAACCACGATAAACTCCTCGCACTGGGCGCAGAGAAGGTTTTCGACTATAATGACTCCGAATGGCCACGAATGGTCAAGGAAGCGTCTGGAGGGATCCACTATGCTGTCGATTGTATCTCGGAAGACGAGAGCACAGCGAGAGTTTCACAAGCATTCAAGGAAGGTGGAGGGAAGATCGCTGTTATAAGGAAGGCGGCATGGAACAAGGAGGGTGTAAGACAAGATGTGAAGCCGCTCTACGGTGCTGCCTGGGTCGGTTTAGGGAAAGAGATCATTTACAACAGTAGGTCCTCCGTTGGTTCCTCTTTGGTGTATGCTGACCATTTCTATGCAACCAGACGAAGTATTGCCTGCGGACCCCTCTTGGCGCGCGCTTACAGTAGCGTTTTACAGATGGCTTTCATCGGACCCCCGACGTTTCCCAATAGCTCCGAATCCTGTGCGGCTCATGAAGGGGGGGTTGGAGCGCGTCGTGCCGGATGCCTTCACGTTGATTGGGGCAGGCAAGGTTGCAGACCGTGCTTTGAAGGAAGACACATTTGGCACGGAGCCGTGGATGAAGCCAATTTCTGGAGAAAAGTTGGTTTATCGAATTTGATCACCAGTTCCTATAAGTGTTTTTCCTTCGGTGTCACCGTCAGGAGGCCGCCTATGAGGGCAGGTACCCATACGGCCGCGGACACTGAGTCACAGTGAATCTGACTCATGTACTTAGTACTCGATATATATATCGTCGTCTCGCCCTTCACATAGTATCTAGACCATTCTCAGATTTCGCCCATTTCAGTTTCAGACGCTTTTCGCTTGCGCTCTGAGGTGAGCTGACTACATACCATTCGCTGAGCTCGAGTCACTTTACTATTTATTAAACTCGTCTGATCTGTCTAGTACAGAAGCTTTCGTGTATATATATAACTAAAAAGTAACCGATTTCGACGTATAGCTAATGGCTGGTAAGAAGGCACCGTATGGGACCTGGTCTTCTCCAATCTCAGCGGAGACGAGTGTCAGTCATATCGTTTGATTCGTTATCCATCAGCATGTGTACATTGACCAATGACTTGCTCTTTCATTTTCTTCTAGTCAACTTCGGTCTCCGACGTCGTCACTGATCCTGTAACATCGACTTTGTACCACCTTGAAGATCGACCTTCCGAGGGTGGTCGAACTGTTCTTGTCGAATCTCATACCGGCCGCGATATTGTTGGCAGAGAAGTCAACGTCAGGACGGGAGTACACGAATACGGAGGTGGTGCGGCGATTGTCTACAACGGAATCGCATATTACTCCAACTTCAGCGATGGAAGACTCTACCGCGTCAGCGTGAAAGCTGGTAGCGAGCCCGAGGCGATTACTCCAGGTGCGGTGATATCAGGCATTCATCCATTAGCTTCTGCTCAACGACAGGGGTTTCTATAGACAATAAGCCATACCGATATGCCTGCTTCGATATCTACCCTAAGAATCCAAATCTCCTGGTTTCGATTCTGGAGGATCACACAGTTGATGTTCCTTCGTCCATCGTCAATACTCTCTGCATCATCGATACCAACGCAAAGACAGTCAAGTCACTTGCGTCTGGAGCAGATTTCTATGTCTTCCCTCGGTTTTCCCCCGATGGTACACGTCTTGCATGGCAACAATGGAATCATCCCAACATGCCCTGGGATGCCACAGAGATTCGTATCGCCGAAGTTCAGCCTCAGGCAGACACTCTGACCTTAGTGAATACTACCACCATCTCGGGTGCTGACCACGACTGTAGTAACGGATTCCTCTCCTGGGCTAATCAAAACACTTTGGTCTGGATTTGTGACAAGTCAGGCTTCCTCAACCCCTGGAAATATGTCACTGATTCTAAGATGGCCTCCCCCATTTTAACCTCACCTCTTTCAAAGGACTTTGCCAAAGTCATGTGGATACTCAGCTTCTTCCCTTACGCTATTATTGGCAAAGATGGAGAATTTGGTGTCTTCTCAGCATTCAGAGATGGCAGGATAGTCTTCTATTTGGTTAATATCAAGACGGGAGAGAAGAGGGAGCTGGATAATCCATATGTGACTGCAGAAAGCGTACGCACACTGTCTAAATCGGAAGGCCAATTCGCGTTTTTGGGCGCAAAAGTAGACGAGGCGCAGGGTCTTATTATGGGCTCCGTAAATTTATCCTCCACTTCTAGTCCCGAGCTAGCCTTATCTACAATCGAGCCCCCCGACTCAAAAAAGGCCGGATCCAAGTTCGACAAATCACTTGTCTCTGTTCCAAAGGGCATTCCTTTGAAGGTTCCTCCAAACAATGACCTCCTCCACGTCATCTACTACGGCCCGCACAACCCCAGCTACGATGGATCCAGCATAGAGGGGGAGAAACCCCCGTGTATTGTCAACGTACACGGAGGACCTACTGGAATGGCATTTCCAGGTTTGAGCCGGAATGTCCAATATTTTACCTCGCGCGGATGGGCCTGGTACGAAGTATTTGTCTTTTTGTACGCAACATATACGCTAAGATTCTTTGGTCAGGCTCGATGTCAACTATGGTGGTAGCTTTGGGTACGGTCGGGAATACATCTCTCGACTAGATGGTGAATGGGGTGTCGTCGACGTGGAAGATTGTATCACAGCCACGCGCATCCTCTCACAACCTCCTTACTCTTTCATCGACCCGGCCCGCGCAGTCATACGGGGAAGCTCTTCCGGTGGCCTTACGGTGCTATTGGCGTTATCGCACAGCTCCAACGTCAAAGCTTTTGCCGCAGGGACTTCGTTGTATGGTGTCACTGACCTAGTCGGGCTGGCAGAGATGACACACAAGTTTGAGTCGCAATATGATTCTAAGCTGATTGGACCCTTGGAGGAAAAAGAAAAACATATGGATCGGTCACCAATCAATCACGCTGACAACATCGTACAACCTCTGTTGGTGAGTGAATCCTTTTTCAATATGTTTACCAGTCGTTGATCGCTAGGATTTGGAAGATCCTGCATGGAGATATGGACCGGGTTGTACCAAAGGAGCAAGCGGAGGTAATTTATGAAAGTGTGAAGCGACGTGGAGGCATGGTGGAATATAAGCTTTATCCTGGTGAAGGACATGGATGGAGACGAAAGGAAACCCAGGAAGATGCGCTCCAAAGGGAGCTATCATTTTATGAACGAGTTTTCGGGCTTGAAGTCAAGAGACCCTAAAGGAGTTCCGAAGCTATGGGAATCATCGTTCACAGCGTAAAAGTGAACCTTGAAAGGATACAAGGCAGTCAGTATATGTACAACACTCTAACCACAAATTTGTAGCGTCTGATGACTATTTAGTATCAACTAGGATTACTCGCTGTATTTGAAGAGTCCAAATAAACGAAACAACTATGTAATTAATGAATCTCCTGGCTACTGGGTGACATTCAACGCTTTGAATTCTATCGGATCAAATTGAAACGTGCTTGAAATGGTCGCTTTGACCAGTATAAATCATGTGACGTAAGCGCCGTAAGCGCCGTTAAGCGGGGCATGGCATACGAAGCTGAACTACTGAGCTTCTTCTCCATCGTATACAGCCATACTTTTTCCTTTTTGCATTTTTAGCGTCAGCAGCTCGAATAGGATGATATCGATGCAATTCCTGTATTACCTCACTCTTAGACCTGGATTGTCCTCAATTGCGCAATTCTACCGGTGATCATAAAGGCTAGCACGCCATTTCCAAGCAAAATTCTATATAAATGTGGGGTCACATTACTGATCTCGTCGATTTTGCTCCTCCTTTTGGTCTCTTATCTACCGTACTGTGCGCAATGGCCAACCAATTCTACAAGTGAGCAGAATGGCTTCCGATGTTGTGCATCTTGAAACTCAATGGTTTGTTCATATAGAGCTCCTGAATTCGACACCTTACAGGTCCATGGAGGACAAGCACCCGATGCTGCTACCAACGTGAGGTGAATATATCAGAAGTTGCAACTCGTCTCACTCTATGGTCGGGAGAACAGGCGCGCGCAGTCCCGATCTATGCTTCATCATCATTCGTGTTCAACGACTCTGCTGTGAGTTCTTTTTTGATATTCTTTCTTATGCTTTGCTGACGCAGATCCTTTTGCTATAGCACGGTGCAGACCTCTTCAATTTGAAGTAAGCGTACCTGTTCTGCCTGTTTAAGTCCACTGCCAGCTCACATGCGAAAAGACCTGTCGGATTCGTTTACTCCCGAATTGGAAATCCGACCGTGGTACGCCAGCTATCAGCTCGTCATGAAATCCAGCGCATCTGATCGCGCTTCATCTAGGATGTCTTTGAACAGCGTATTGCCGCTTTGGAGGGTGGTGTTGGTGCTGTAGCCACAGCATCTGGCCAGTCTGCACAATTTATGGCAATTTCTGCTATCGCGGATGTCGGAGATAACATCGTGTCTTCGTGAGCCTTCCTTTCGTGCTCTCTCTCGAATGTCATTTTGACTTCATTACCTAGCTCTTTTCTTTATGGTGGAGTAAGTTAGGAGCCTCTGTCTGCGTTAAACCCATGATCATATATCTTTTCTCCAAAGACGTACAATCAATTCAAAGGTAACTTTATATATACTGCGGTTTGATCAAACTAAATCATACTTGCCAGTAACATTCAAGAAATACGGTATTGGTGTCAAATTCGTCACCGATACTGACCCCAAGGCGTTTGAGGCTGCCATCGATGAAAAGACGAAAGCAATCTACGTAGAAAGCATCACAAACCCGAAATATCACGTAACTGACCTCCCTGCATTGGCTAAGGTACAGTCATGGCGAACTCCTTTAGTAGAATTTGGTTGACGAGTATCTACATGTAGATCGCGCATGATCATGGTATTCCGCTAATTGTCGACAACACATTCGGAATGGGAGGTACGGATGAACCATATATCATTTCACATCCTGTCAACTCATGGCTCCCCATGTATTCTAGGTTATGTTATCAGACCCATCGACTACGGCGCGGATATCGTCGGTAAGCAGCAGATTGTTAATATCGTCGAGATCCGCGCGTTTGACCACTGTTTTATCTAGTTCACAGCGCGACAAAGTGGATTGGTGGACACGGAACAACTATTGCTGGAGTGATTGTTGACGCAGGTAGGTTGATTTCCTTTCTACATCTGAGCGGAAATTTACAAGTCCTTCACGCATTTAGGGAAATTCAACTGGAAATCCGGCAAGTTCCCTGGATTTACTAATCCATCCGAGGGTTACCATGGCTTGGTATTCGGTGATTTGGGTGCCCCCGCCTTCAGCATCAAAGTCCGGGTTGAGGTAAAGATAAAGATTCTGTCGTCGTTCCTACATCCAGTGCTAATGAATTCATCAAGTTACTTCGAGACATCGGTCCTGCCTTGAACCCCTTCGGTGCATTCCTTCTTTTGCAAGGTCTGGAGACTCTCAGCCTTCGAGGAGAGCGACACAGTTCGAATGCATTGGCACTTGCAAAGTATGTTCTTAGTCTGCACTACCGGTTGACCTTTGCTTCTTTTCTTTGCGTTTCTCATGATTCATTCTGTCAGGTGGCTCGAAGCTCAACCTCAAGTTGGATTGGTATCTTATCTTGGCTTACCGACACACGAATCACACGAGACGGCAAAGAGGTTGCTTCGCCCCAACGTATTCGGTGGTGTTTTGAGCTTTGGCATCAAAGGCGATGCTGCTACTGCGAGCAAGCTCGTTGACAGTCTTAAACTCGCTAGCAACCTAGCTAACGTCGGTGAGTATTGAAATTCTGTTGATTTCATAGCGGTAATTATAACACGCTTGTCTCAAAAGGTGATGCAAAAACACTGTTGATCCACCCCGCAACGACAACTCACTCTCAGCTCACGGAGGAAGAGCAGCTCCAGTCTGGCGTGATCTCAGACCTCATCCGAGTAATTTTATCAGTGTCGCTTTGTTTATGGCTGTATGAACTTCATTCGTATTTAATTAACAGGTATCGGTCGGTATTGAGGACATCTGGGATATCATCGCTGATTTCGATGCCGGAATCAAAGCTGCATTTGGTCAGTAAACAGTAGAACAACTGAAGTATAGCAGGTAAAATTCAATTGTAATTTATGTATCTTTCTTATATCGAGAAATGCCTATATACCTATATACCATTCACACCATTCATTGCTATGATAACGTACGGGCACCGTCGTCGTACTACAGTCCTGTGTGCCAGACTTAAGCGTGACAGTATGGCTGATGATCTTGAGAATAGCTATTCATTCAGCGTTGTAATTAGTATGTGAATACATATGCAGTGGTGAATTCATTGAAGGGGCTTTGACTCGATCAGTGTAAGCGCTAGTTCAATATACAAACTAGGTGACTTCCATCCGATGGCCAGCGAGTTTGGCGAAGTCATACCAAACTAGTAATGATAGTATAGTATGTATTTCAGCGATAATTTCGACGGAACAGAAGACACTACTGCTCTCTATACGAGATCTCCGAATTGGCAGGGTGGAGATCCAAGTCGATTGAACTTGAAGCGTAAAATGCTCCTTAGTTTCCTCCCCGCTAGTGCACTCGGCGTACTCGGGGATCGAAAATCAATGTTACAGCGCTCCTTTAGCGCTTGAGATTAGCATCTCAGCAATGTAAATGAAATAGTGAACGTACATTTCCAAGACCAACCTTGCTCTGTAGTAAATGATGTCGGAGATCTGTGCTTGCTCGTAAGGATAAATGAATGCGTGTGGGGCCTGAATGTAAAAACAATGTATTGAATACTAGGCGGCTCCGCTGCGTATGATAGAAAAGTTTCTATCGCTAAAGTAGCGTCCATTGATTGAGTGCCACTAGTCTATCAGAGGCCCGATTTCGTCCCTGTAGTTCATTGAGTTCAGACAACTTACAGCAGATCATCGAATACGATCTTCATCGTTGAAATTCTTTGAGTTGCCAAGCTCCATAGATGACTCGGACGAGGTTTACAGGCGATGGCAAGTATTCGATGTCGAGTATCGGATTTGGATCTTTGAACTTGCATAAGACAGCACTAGAAGCACTGAAAAGGTTTCATGTAAATCAGTCCAAAAAGTCGGAGCCAGATGTGCTTAGGAAAGTACATGGCTGAGCATAGAACTTACAGAGGCTCAACCGCTATCGCAGTTCTATTTGACATGTTCGGAAATAGCTTGGAAAGCTTCAGCGAGTCATTTCTGCGTCCAATTGAAAACGGAATCTGCACTGCAGCTCCGTAGCTCTCGACTTCTCACAGTTGTAGATCCGAAGCGGTATCTTCGGCATTCTTGAACAGAAGTGTACCCTCAGTAGTGAGTACGCGGGTACGCTGACAGGGGGTGGCAGAAGGTAACCACGCCGCGACCTGAAAGGGCATTCAATCGCCAGTTCAAGAGAGCGGAAGCAAAATGCAAGAGAACCCCACAGTAGCCACCTAACCTTCTCCAGATACCGTATAAAGTAATCTTCTGAAACAAAACCGCACTTGTGAGATCCCTGGTACACGGCCAGCCAATCACCTAAAGATTTGCTCGGGGAAGATATGTTCATTGAGGAAACCAAAACCTCAAACAGTGCACAACTCAAGAGTAGAGCATTCAACGTATAAAAGGAGACAGGATTTGAGGAACCATACTTCGACAACGGGCTTCCGGTACAGCTTGAGAAGGGCAACATGGCTATAAAGCAGGTGAATTGTCCTTGGCAGCGATACCCGACTTTGGTGATTGAAGAAATGTAGATGACGAGATGTCCTCAACAAGCGCCTCTTCGGCTTCATTTCGCCATCGTAGGTGGTGGTATCGCAGGCCTTGCTACTGCAGTAGCTTTAAGGCGAGTGGGACACCGTGTCACGGTCTTCGAGAAAGACACTGAGCTAGTGTCTAAGGTGCGAATTGTATTCGATGCTTGGTTCAACTACTGAAACATTGCCCAGTCTCATTGTGGCTGTCGTATAGCTCCAAACTTGTTCAAGATTTTGTACGATTGGGGACTTGAGAGACAGCTCCAGGCAATAGCAGTCAAGCCGGAGGCCATCAATATGAAATTGTGTAGGTTCATATTTCTATGACTGTTCTTGGACTCGTTGTCCTAACAAAGCATCGTGTAGTTGAGACTGGGGAATATCTGGGGAAATTCTGGTGGGATGATGAAGTCCTCAAAGAGACGCGAGGAGAATTCGCCTTCGTACATGTAAGTTTTCTTTGCTAGAATACGCCAGGCACTGACGTTGATTCCAGCACGCTGACTTGAGAGGACTATTGTACCGTGCATCGGTCGCCCAAGGAGCCCTTGTACGCTTTGGTGCAGAAGTCGTCGGAGTCGATCCTATTACTTCTTCCGTTTTTCTGAAAAGCGGTGAGACGGTTCGCGCCGATATCATAGTTGGCGCCGACGGAACATCAGGCATAACACGCCAGACTATGGCAGAGACGGGCTCAGAAGAGTGTAGCGACACAAATAGATTGCGTTTAAAGATGTTCAGGTACGTCGTTGTGAATCGGTAGGCAGGCACTGAGCTGTTAAGCGGGCGTGTATTAGCACCATTGTGCCGAAGCAGGCTATTTTGAACAGTCCGGATCTAAATTACCTATATAATCTGGATCGGGTGAGTGACGAAAAAGCATGTACACTGAAAGAGATCGCTGACATTGTAATTAGGCAATCATGTTCATCTGGATGGGAAACGAGCACTGTGTTCTTGGATATCCCATCGTATGTGATGATCTCCTTCTATAGGTCGAACTGATAATTTGAATACGTTCATAAAGGGAGAAACCGCTGATTTTGCGCTTTGCGCATACGGCCATTATGAGGGTGACGACAATCGTGAAGGCTTGCAATATATTCTGAGCACCGCAGAGAGAAGGTACGACTACCTTCTATCGAAGTACACCGCTTGATGAAGAGGATTTCAGTTTGCGTAAGTTGGGAGAACTTGCTCTGCCGCCGACCTGTATTCCAGTAGCGCATCAACATGTCCTTGATGAGTGGGTCAAATGTAGGTTGGTTGTATTAGGAGGAGCGGCACACCCTCTTCCAGTGAGTCAGACCTCTTTGCGAAGGCTGCTGGCACTTTAAGACACTTCTAGCCCGGTTCGGCTCAAGGATGGGGGTTGTCAGTCGCCGACGCTGCGACTTTCGCCAAGTTGTTTTCGTATATCCAGACAAAGGAACAAATCACGACCTTATCGAGGGCGTTTCAAGGTATTCGTCAGGCAATATGCGAGTCCATTTGCACGAAAGAAGCAGGCATCGTTCATTATATGACCATGCCACCTGGTGAACAGCAGGAATACCGAGACCAGTCCATAAGGGCCAGACGAGATGCAGATTCAGAGACCGTGAAGGAAGAGCAACTGGCAGACGCTTCTCCAGAGTGGGTAGAGATCAAGGAAATCTTCGGTTATGACGCGGAGGATGAAGCTGATAATTGGTGGGTAAGCTGGGGCCTTGCCGGTGAAATATCAAAGGGTCGTTGCGTATCAGGTTACAAGCCTATAGAAATTGGTCGGTCAGTCACGAGCACAATAGGAGTGTATACTAAGAGAAGTACTATGTAATACTAATACTCCTGACTAGTACTTTGTACAATTTGTTCATAACTTGTGACCCGGAACCAGCGCTGCGTCAGCTCAGGAACAGTGATTGGTAAGGATTTCTGGTATTAATCTTGATGGTGTGCCATTGCTGGAAGCGCCACACTCTTTTTGTGCCAATAAAGAAAGTGTCTGGAAACTCAGTTTTTGAGAGTAGGAAACACATCGGAAGTGAGCCGAGCCAATCGGATAACTGCCAATAAGTTGAAAGCTCGATAGATAAATCAATTGTATGTGAGCTGACATTGGCCCAGTATCAGCTGAGGAGAGTCTGTCAGTGGCTGTCACTTGACAAAGTTGAAAGCAGGCTGAGGGCAAAGCTGAGCTCAGCTAATGGTTAGACACGTGATTTCACGTGATCTACCACCGGCAACGTCTGGCAATTACACTGCCGACTCCGTTTTACCGTTTTCTTTACTCGCCATTGAATTGTTCCTCGCAGATGCTCTTCATATGGCCTTTCTGCAGACTCGAGTGTTCATGGATGGCAGCTGCATTGCTCAGCAGAATGGAAAGCATGGACCCATTACATCACTAATAACGCACAAACCACTTCAGTTGGATCCGAGTCACCCGACCACAAAGTATAAATGAATCCTCGTCGAAGCCCAGTTCTTCAGTACACCATGGCTGATCTCTTCCCTGTACCCTCTCGTCAAGTTTCTGTGCTATCGCCGTTTCACCTGCCTGGTAATAATCCCAAGTCCTCGCAGGCGCTACAGAATATCCTCCGAGACAATCACGAAAAATGGCACACCTTTTTCAATGATCAAAGATTTCACAAGTGGGTTGGCTGTCCATATATATGACCAGTACACTCATATTTCGATGCGCAGTCATGTCACCCATCATGTTCTCGCCTTGTGGTCCCTCGGTGCAGACGCAGAGATCATCGAAGCTGCATACAAATCAGATATGAAGAGACAAAGGCCTGCTTATACTTCCCCAGAAGCAATTACGGATGAGAATTTTAACGACCACCTTGGAGACGAGAAGTGAGTTCTTCAAACCACATGAATTTCACTATGCTGATCTCCAATGTACCAGTTATTTCAACGCGTATCTAGCATTCTATACTGACGTAATGCAAAAAAAGAAGATGGATATATCGTCGGTTTTGGAAGAATATGTCTTTTCTTCCAAAGCGAACTTTGGCTCAAAGAATGCGCTCGGGGAGCGCCCACAAATGCTGAGCCGCTTTTTGGATTCTTTGCTTCATCCCATGATACACACCAGTTACGGCGCCGAGTTTAATATCCCTGGCATGGTAGTGGAAGGTACGTTTGATTCGAATGCCATCGTGAAGTTGGACCGCGGATATCTGATGTGGTTTGGTTAGGTCTCGCTCAGACTGCCGTTCATCGTCCGAAAAGCTCTCCGCTCATCCCCCCGACTATCTTTCCAAATGACCCCGTACCCTCAGTCGGGAAGTTGGTTTCCCGTCTCCATTCCGTGACCTTCAACAGATCCACCTCGTCTGGCGGCACACATGCGTTCACCATTCTCGCTCGTATCTTCAAGGATCCTGAGCTGGTCGTCGAGGAAGCACACGAGAGTGAGGTGCTCATGAAGCAACTCGGCGGGAAGATTTTCCAATACGCCGATGAGTGGGGTCTGAACACTTCGGACGCTAGTGATGTCGAACGCAAGATCGAGGAACTGCAGTGGATGAACGTCATGATTTTTGCTCTTCCCGGATATCAAGCAGGCATGGACTTTAATGCAGACTTTTTCCTGTAAGCCTTTCCCCCCCCAATTCTACAGTCTCTTGTTCTGTTCTAATATAGGTTCATTATAGCATGCATCTTGTTACTTCTTCTCTGTTCCTGCCGTCCTTGGTAACATATCTTTCGCCAGCCTCTACGGAAGCGCTCCTGCGCGGCTATTTCGCTGTTAGCTTGTTCTACTGGATTTCGCGCGGACGTCCTGCTCTCGAGATTGAGCCGTTCTTCTCTGCAGACCCTGCTCGTCCCGGGGTAGGTACCACCTCTGCTCCGAAACTGACGCTTGTACCTTTGTCACCTGCCACAAACTCAAACCCCAACCCGTGGTTCCCTATCATTCAACGTACCATACTCCATCCTGATGATCACTTGGCCAAATTCCAGCGCGCAGTGGCACACTACGCTAACTTGTATGGATCCCGACCAGCTGGGTGGTTCACTGGAACGGAGCTACCTGGTGCTGAGAAGCTTGATGGGACGCTATTTCTTCGTGCGGCGCTGCTGGTTGATGAAAGACTTAGTCGAGAACGGGATGATGAACCGCTCACTTATTGGGATAGGCATGGCTTCTTTAGGAAGGCTTAGTCGTGGAGAAAGCCTCGAACTACAAAGAGTGTACACGCGTCCAATGTACAGTATTGTGTATATACTAGTAGGTCTGTATGGGTTTGCTCCGAGTTTCGCGTAGGCTGCTGCGTGATGTCATTTTGCTGTGTCCCAAATACAGTAAGTTAACGTAAAGCAGCAGCGCTGTTCCTCACATTCTTTGTTCATCTTCGTTCATTCTATGCCGACTTTGGTTAATCTCATTACCGGCGCGACTTCAAAACGAAGTTTTTAAAGAGAAATTCACGTTTACCAGTGCTTTTGGCTCATTTTGCTAGTCATAGTTCATATACTTACTAGCGGCACTTGGGCCCCACCGGATCCGATTTCGTAGGACAAAAAAGAAGGCGTTTGCGAGCTATTCAACTCATTCTTATCCTCTTGGACTTAAAGAAATACATATATCCGGCTCTTAGACCCACGATAAAGCGCTGCGCCGTTTCTCTGTGTCACTGACGCGTCTTGGCCTTATTACTCGAGGCCTTCGTTCGACTTCTAGTTTTCTCTACTTTCAACCTTGTATAGCGCTTTCAGTGAAGAATTTGCCGAAATGAGCTCTAGAGTTACTCAGACTCTGAAACAATGCGAATAGGAGAAGGGCGTCGTGGGGGTTTCAGTGGCGGACTTTGGTTCCATATGAGTCGCCCCATAACAGGCCGGATATCAATCGCAGTGTGAGCGCCCTCTCAATGCGTTAGTCCACCTCTTCTAACTTGCTTTAGATGATGCTTCCGATGGTGCATGAGGAGTTTTGACTAACTGAGCGTTTCGGATGGACTTGGGTTGCCAGAATACTGCTTTAGCCCGTAAATCCGATGCTGGTGTCATGATGCATTCTGAAGACCGAAGCTGTGACATTACTCGTCTCAAATGACGTTTCGTGTTAAAGATTTACGTCTCTGAAGCTTCTCTGGATATTCTCTGGCCCAAAATACTGATTACCTATTCACCTCGCCGATCTGGCCAGTGCGCGTTCTTCAGCTTGCTGCACCGGTCTGGACTTCTGGATGTATTATAAAAGGCTCTTTTCTTGTTCTCTAGTTAATTGAACTAACACTTCGCACTTCGCCATGCCTTCAGCAATCCGTGATCTTTTCCCGTTCCCTTCTCACCCCGGGTCAAAGCTCATTCCGATTCACTGGCCTGGGAACACTCCCAAGTCGACTTTGACATTGCAGACCTGTCTCCGAGAGAATCACGAAAAATGGCATGTTTTTCTTAACGACAAAGGGTTTCACAAGTAGGTGTCGCGGTCGCGTGATGGATGAGGTACTAATTCTAACGCACGCATACAGTCATGTTTCTCATCGCGTTCTTGCCTTGTGGGTTCTTGGTGCGGACCAGGGTGTCATCCAAGCTGCCTATGATGCAGATTTGCAACACCAAAAGCTGGCGTTTGCTTCACCGGAACAGATAACGATCGAGAATTTTAATGACCATCTAGGAGATGATAGGTAAGACCAATTCTTTCAGTAAATAGATGCTGCAGATTATAAGTGCCGTTTTTCTTCACATGTGACAGATTCTACAACGCCTACATGGCGTTTTTCGAGAGCGAGGTGCGACAAAAGGGTATGTCATCAGCCTTGGAAGAGTATATCTTTTCCTACAGAGCCAATTATGGCTCGAAAAGCGTGAAGGGGGATTATCCAGAGATGCTCAGCCGTTTCGTTGCTGTGATCATCCACCCGCTGATTCATTGTGGCTACGGGGCTGAGTTTAATCTTCCTGGAATGATGATTGAAGGTCGGTCCTGTGTTATCGCGGGTTCTTTCTGACGAGTCACTGACATTGCTCATTAGGCCTCGCACAGGCTGCTGTCCACAGATCTGGCAGTTCCCCTATACTCCCGCCATCTCTCTTTCGTAAAGACCCTCCCGCTGTTAACGGAAAGCTAGCTTCTCATGGTTCCGGCGATACCCATGCATTTACTATTCTCGCTCGCATACTCAAGGACCCAGAGCTAGTGGGTGAAGAGCACGAGGACGGGATGTATTCCTATTGGCGTGTACTGGAAGTACATGGAGAGAAGTTACTCAAGCTGGCGAATACTTGGGCTTTGAATACTTCAGATCCTAAGGATGTCGAACGGAAGATCGAGGAATTGCAGTATATATCTGTAATGATGTATGCGCTTGGCGGGTTCAGACCGGGCAAAGATTTCAACGCCGATTCTTATCTGTACGTCGATCTACCTTCGTTTCCAAAAAATCCGGCGCTTAATTGACACTCCTAACCAGTGTTCACGTCGTTACTTCCTCGCTGTTCATTCCTTCCTTAGCTGAGCGTCTATCTCCTGAAGCCAAGGAGATTCTGCTTCGCAGCTATTTCACAGTCAGCTTAGCTTACTGGATATCTCGAGGCCGCCCCAACCTTGATGCCAACTCGTTCTTCTCAGCCGACACTGCCCGCTTTAGCTTCGGCGTTGGCTCAGCTCCAGAACTCACACTTACCCCTGACTCGCCATCTATGAGCGCGAATCCCAATCCTTGGCTCTCTATCATCCATCACACTATCGTACACCCTGATGATCATCTTGCAAAATGCCAACGTGCATTGGCTCATTATGCAATGATATATGGATCGAGGCAGCCTGGGTACTTTGCCGGGACAGAGTTGCCTGGGACGGAAAAGGTCGACGGGACACTGTTCATTAGGGCTGCAGGGCTGACAGCAGAAAGGCTTGGGAGGGAGCGCGACGATAAACCTTTCTATTACTGGGATGCCAGGGGGTTTTACGATGAAGTCGGAGCTCAGTAGATTCTAACTGCTACAGATTTGTGTAACTACGGGTGAAGTTTAAATTTTGATCAGGGACCAATAAATGAAAACTTGGATACGGCTTCGCATGGGTCAGATGTCTGGCGATCTCCGTTTTTCATTTACATAGCCCGTTATACATAGCTACATCCCACGGACCTCTGTGAGCCAAAGGAAGCAGTGGTAAAAGTAAAGGAACGTAAGATATGTGTACCGTGATTGGTCGTGTTAATCGATAACACAGGCAAACCCGCTGCCACTCCAACGGTCTGAATCGTGGTTCAAAGAGATATTCGTCCGTTTATCCGTTTCTTCCGCTTATTCCATCCTCAAACATCAAGCTTGAAATCCATTGCATTCGCCAACCGATCATCTTCCACGTTATAACGGTTCTTACGAATTTCGGCGGTCGAATGATTGATATCTGAATGGGAGAAGAGAAAAAGTAAAAAATCAGTTCACATGATGAATGCCATATGACAGGATTGTGGAAGAACGTACGATAGTCCTCGCTGTCACCATGAGTGTAAATTTGAGTATCGACATGAATAGCCATCCTGATAGGGACTGATTAGCGAATGAACAAGAAAACGTGTAGTCCCAGCACTTACAGCTGTATAGCGTTTCTGTCTTCACCACTAGCTTCGTGACTTCTACGTGTCTTACCCATAGACCGAGCGACAGAAACAATGAGCTCTGAGGAAAAGTGTGATCAGTATGAGTTGCAAACAAGCTTCAGGGAATTCAAACATACGAGACATGCTCATCTCAATCTTGAGCTTGACGATATACGTGATCGGATGGAACTTTGATTACACGACGTGAGCTAGATTTGCTATAGACAGCCTTGACTCGAACATACCTGACAGTAGACCTAACCATGATTCACTTAGATTAGCTGGATTTGGTTTAAGATGTACAGAGAGGGACGTACGAAGGTGTTCCGGAGCGTCGTCATACCGAGAAGGAAAGCGTCCATTGCGATGGACACGATAATGATGTACTGATTGAACCTGCAAGTATATCAACATGACAGTCGGAGTGCGCCCTACTCGCGTACTTACTTAACGACCTTGTCATATTTGGTGAGCTATTTCAAGTCGTAGTGTAAGAAGAATGCAATGGAATGCCAAAGGTATAACTTACACCATAATCAACCAATCGTTTCTTGACGGTTCGGATGAAGATATAGTTGAGGACAGCATCGAGAACTAGCATCATGATGAGCGACGACTATGAACTCGAACGTGATAAAACCTACTGAGATACACCGACTTCTCAAATTTGTCGTACCTACCCGACGTACGAGTTTGATTGACAGAGTTTTTACAATCGATAACGAACTCACCAATGATTGAGCTAGATAGTTGAGCTTAGCTTAACTATTACAGCATTGAGGGGAAAGCCTGCTTACAGCGATGTACTTGTGATTGATCTGAAGCTGAGCTGGGATCCCTGTTCATGATGAGATCGTTCATATCTTGAGAGCATCAGAGCGACGATTGCAGCAGAACTTACAAATGCACGCCACACTGAGGGAAATGACGGTGACAATTGCGGCCGTCACACCTTTTAGAATGAACTGTAAATGGTGAGATTGCATGACGATAACCAGAAGAGAAAAGTTCTGTGAATACGCACACGAGATTTGTTGCTAGAATACAGGAGACAGGTTCGGTTGGCAATAATAAACATTAGACATTGGACCTACGCGGGATAAATTTGATTTACAGGGGAATAGTGAAGACTAAGCGTCAAGCATACCTGAATGATCCAGCAAACGATGATGCCAGCAAACACAGGGAGACCAGGGGGGAAGTGTCCGTTCCTGGCATAGTCGCGAACGAATGAAGCCGTATCTTAGACGTCGGGCAAGATGAAAACGTACAGATAACCCTAAGAGATGATAGCGAAGCAAATATCACTGAAAATTTTTTAGGAGAATGAAGGGAGGAATGAACAGATCACCTACGCTACGATTYCCAGCCAGACCATGACAATATATCCAGAAAACTTGCGAGATGCACGCCTCGTTTCACTGATGGCATCGAGGATCACAAAATAGGTGAAACCGAACTGTGTGCATCGGGGTCGGAGGTTAATATTGGCGACACTTCAGATAATATACAAGCACGACGTACAAACCAGCCGAAAGCAATGCAATCGAGGACTAGGTCGCCTTTCGTTACCTGCAAAGGGACGAACCTGCAACCAAACGCATGAGTTGACGAGACAACATTCGCAGTGCAGCACTTACGGATATTCTGTGTGGAACATCGCGACGATGGAGATTGTTCTTGAACACTCCAAGCTATTATACCCTGATGCACCTTCTTTTTTTCCTCCTAATCAATTTATGATCGTGATCTCGTTCAAGTCGCTCCTGAGTGTTCCTGTGGAGGGTCTCAGACATTGAGTCTATAGCAAGGATTACTTCCACCGAAGTGGCCATAGATCGCGTATGTATTATACGCAGACTTTCAAGTTTGTTCCTAGCGTTCCTAGCAAAGACAAGGGTGTCACCGGGATGATCTAGTTCAGATATACTTTGTCTAGAGCTGACAAGATATCTTCGACGCGGGTCAGCATGGTGAAGCGGTTGAAGCTTGAGCTGAAGGCCAGAAGACGGGATTCTAGCGCTGATAAACTAGCTTCGAGAATTTGGAGACTCCTTTCTGTTGAAAGTTGAAAGACACCACATACATACAGTGTTCTACATTAAGGGCTTAAATACGGACTCGGCTCCCTTGAAGCCTTCATGAATGGATAAGGGCTTAAGTTAAGGGCATCGTGTAAGGCCTTAAGCTAATTTTTTCACACCCTAAATTCTTGTACAAAATTAAGATTAGGCTATGTATTCTTCGTCTGATGGAATTTCTATGGCCCCATCGTCAGGTATATCATCCTCTTCCTGGTCTGCAAGCGCCTCCATAAGTGCCGCCTCTTCATCTACAATCGCTCGGGACAGGCGAGGAGGTGGTGGAAGCCCACCAAAAAGGTCAACGAGTTTGTAGGGTCGAGGTCTTGATGTAGTACTAGAAATGCGAGGTGTCAATGAAGGGAGCTCGCCTGTCATGGTATCATCGTCCGAGTCTATTTCCTCCTCCAGCTCAGCTTGTCGTGCTTCACCAATCCACTTTGCCATCTCTGTACGCCAGCCAGCTGGTGACGAAACCAACAGCCGCCCTCGTTCATCTGCATCCTCATCATTGAAGTCCGCTGTGAGGTCGCAGTAGTGTGGAACATGTAGGAGCGTGGCTTCAGCATTTTGGTTATGCACATTCCGCTTGTCTCGTTTTTTGTTCAAACCAAGCTTACGATTCTCAGATTTGATATCAGAGCCAACCTGTAATGAACTGAGCATGTACTAGTCTACAAGAGGTATCACATCTGTGCTTACTTTGACCATTTTTTCAAGTTTCTCCAGTGCGAGACGGTTACGACGAGGAGTATGCTTGAGTTTCAAATCTGAGAAGATTCGCTCGCATCCGGCTTGATTCACGATGACCGACAAGACGCGAATTGCAAACCCTGCGAGTTCTGTTACTTCTGAGTTGTTCTCAAATGCTTGCCATACAGCAATTGGATCTCTACCCTATGTTTTGAAGTTAGCAGAGTTCAGAGTGAGAATAGAATAAGAACATACCATCGTATCCTCAAAACTTTCTCGCTGCTCCATCCAGCTCACAAATGGACCCGTACCTGCCAGATACTGCATGAAACTCCTTGAGACTGTACGTTCCTTCGCTAACTTTTGTTCTGGAGTGTCTGGATTATTAGGTCGAGAATACATGCGCCGGTACAACTGCAACTCAGAGAGGTCATGAGTCAAGATATGGAACTGATGTTCATATGAAATGCTTACCGTCATGACAACATTGTTACACTTAAAATGGTCCAGATTTGCACGAGGTCCAAACCGAGAGAGTCCTTCAAACGGATTGAGAATAAGAGCAGTAAGAAAGAATGATTGGTCACAATCAGAGTATGACATGAGGGTACAAGACCTGCAGGTACCCCCAGGTGACCCTAAAAAAAACCTGCAGGTATTTGTATTCTAAGGATCCAGGTAAAGAATTTTCAAAATTTACATTACCCTTAGGTACCTCCAGGTACCCCTGTAGTGTGCCAAAAAAAGGCAACTGAGAAGCTATTCCAAGAAAATTTCAATCAAATACAAGTATTTAATACAAAATAATATCATACTATAGGATATTTAATTGAATCAATCTGTCTGAGCTAAATATTCAAGTATCTTAGATATGGTCATCAGAGGAATAATAAATAGCTTCACTCTCAGCAGTAGTTATCCTCAGGTACCTCCAGGTACCCTTGGATACCTGGTGGTATTTAGAGGTAAATATTACCTGTGGGTACCTGGAGATAAGGTAATGAAGGATCCAGGTATCATTTTTGAAATGATGATACCTGCAGGTAAGGATACAGGTGACCCCCAGGGTATACTCATGTCATTCTCTGGTCGCAATCCTTCCATCTCTTCTCAATCTGTTTTACCATCTCAGTTGATAGCTCTGCTTCTGGGTGCTCTGAGAAATGAAGGTATATTCCTGCAATGCTCAGAAGGACTTGATCAGCACAAGTTGAGTCCTTCTGATTGATATTTGTGGCATAGCAAATTGGTTCGATATCCCCCACAACAGACTCCAAGCCCAACCAGAAAGGATAGTCACAGTCCCGGTCAGCAATAAGATCGCAAGCCCGAGAAGCTTCTAACTCAAGCTTTGCTTTCTCCATGTACTTTGCAGCACCCACCTGAGCAGCAATGATAGCACCACGATGCTGCATAACTGCAAGCTGAAGTGCATCCTTAACAGCCAGGAGCCGGATGAATGCAATACAATGTGTTGTCCATTGTGTCAAGTTGGCTGTGAGATAGGACAGCACAACAGCATGACCTGTCCTATCCTTGCTAACTTCAGCCTGTGCTTGGTCAAATAATTTACAGACTTTACCATGGTTATTTAGCCAACCAATAAGAAAGGTAGCATCCTCAGCTATCTGTGCACCAAATGTATATACTTTGAAATAGTCTCCAAGAGTAAGTTGGGACTATGAGAATAAGCCATGAGTGAGCTGAACTTCCATTGACAGAATTATGTACAACATTACCTGATGACCCCAACACGAGGGAAGAATCAGATGCGGCCTTTTCTTTTCAAGGTTTCCACGACCCTTCTTACTCCCACCATCGGCATCCGTACACAGATAAATAACAGTGCACTTGAACCTCTCTTCTACCTGGTCTATCATCTCAGCAAACTGCTCACATTGCACCTCCCCATCCTTATTCATGGCCGTAGCATCGATCAACTCAATAATGTAAAGCTATAGTCCAGAGAGGTCTAAGTGTTAACGTGAGACAAAGGAGACTAGTAGCCAGATACCTTGCTGTCTACATTTGTACAGAGGGCATTAACAGTGTCTTTTTTCATTGATTTCCATGCATCGGTTCTGGAGCGAAAGTAAGTACAGTTTTCTCATCTTAAAAATGTAACTCACGAAAGTCCAATTAGTTTATTCTTCAGCGCTCTCACAGTTTTCCCATCTGATGCATTTGCTGCTGCATTCAATAACCTCCCTCCAACTACTCTTGCTGAAGGCATGACATCCTCTGCTCCCTTTTGGATCATCCCCATCAGTTTCAGCATCTCTGGATCCTCAAAGAGGTGTTCAGATGAATTTGTTGATATGATTGCACGAAGAGCTTGAGCTTTTACAGCCTCCACCTCATCTCTCGAAAACGGCATCTCAAGCACATTGTAAGCCTTTAGTTTCGACTGCTTGAGCTTTTTTGATGGCAAATTGCTAGAGACCATTTCGACAGGAGAGTCAGACAAGACAGCTGAAATTTGACGTTTGCGTGCAGTGACCTTGCTTGTATCACCCTTATTCTGCTTCCCTCGCTGAATTGACTCTCGTTGTGTAGAAGCCTCTTCTTTTGCCTCTGGTGATGCATACATGCAAGGGGGATTCTGACGTGAACCAAGAATATGGGCAATAAATGCTGTCTTCTCTCCACGTACGCTTTTGGCAGCTTTGCAGGCTTTGAGGAGCATAACATTAGACATGGAGCTATGTAGACCTAATACCCTGTACTCACCTTCGTCGAACCACCTCTTCTTTGCAGCATACTTTGTTGCCTCATCTGCATTCCGGATTTGATCCTCGTATGCCACTCTAGTTTCCTCCTCAAAATGTTTGACACAAGCTTTGCAGTATGTAGAAAAATGGCTTCCGTTCTGTTTTGCACCTCTATGGAAATACTCCCACAGAGGATTTGCTGCAGACATAGTGTAGTGTGTAGTAGAGGCAATATTGTAGCTACTAATCATAATACGAAAATTTCATCTGGTGCCCGATGCAGGCAGCCCGACATCTAGCCGACACTTAAGCCCTTCATGAAGGCCTACTCATTTACCACCTGACCCTGAAGGCTTCACTTAAGGCCTTCATAAGGCTTCACGGACTTAAGGCCTTAGGCCTTCGGTGGAACACTGCATACATATGCAAGCTGGCGGTAAAGAGTGCTAGACACCAAGTACTCGTTGATCTAAAAGGTCATGTGACCATGTTACTTTCAAATCCTGCCCGGCCCAGCGACCTTCCGTGGCCCCCGCTTCGGACATCTCGGGGTGCGTATTCGGCGCTGAGAGGGACGACTATCTTCCATCTGCTTGCACCCCACTACTGCGTGTGGATCTTGTCACAGCTGTGGTTGGTGGGGTTTTCGGGCCTAAAAATGTAAAACTAAAAAGTACTCATTTGGGCAATGTGTTTTTGGGTCCAAAAAAACCCTAAGTTTTTACCTGCCAAAAGACGTAGACAAAACTTGCTGTTTTCGAGTAGTTTTTGGACTTAAAAAATCTAATGTTTTAGTAAGATTTTTTATTAACCAAAAAGCGGCATAATACATTACCTTTCTTGTCAGTTTTTGGGATACAAAGACAAAGACTTTTTGTTGCATTAAGTTTGAGTGTCAAAAACTTGATGTTTTCGGAATTGGTTTTTGGCCTGCTAAAAACTGCCATATTTGGTAATTTTAAGGGTTTCTGGCAGGCCAAAAACCGATTCCAAAAACGTTGAGTTTTTGGCGCTTAAAAACAGAACAAAAACGAGATGTCTTTGTCTTCCAGAAATGGTTGAACATCGTATCATTCTGTGTGACTTTTTGATTAGTCAGAAATCTTACTAAAACATTAGTATTTTTGAGTCCAAGAGCTGCTCGAAAACGGCAAGTTTTGTCTACTTTTTTGGCAAGTAAAAACTTAAGATCTTTTAGACCCAAAAACGCATCACCCAGATGAGTACTTTTTAGTTTTACGTTTTTGGGCCCGAAAATCCCGCCAACCACAGCTGTGTGTAATGACCCAGAGTTCGCGATAAATGCACTTGGATTTAAACTTCGTAGCAACTTGTGAAAGGTTGTAATACCAAATACCCGCTCCGGCATAAAGTACTTGAAGGATAGCGATCGCTTCTAAATAAAAGTCTAAGCAAGTAAGTAGCTATGTTCGAAAACTAGACAAACGAGCAAAATAAAGCAGGGAAAGAAGATACGATATGATACAGTTTTAAGGACTACTTCTTCAAGCTCTGTATGGACTGACCGTGGTATAGCAGCCCCGCACGACGACCTTCCTGATACTACAAGGGGTAAATGTGTGGTGGTGGTCCATGATGACATGGAAATTAGTGATGATGACAGTGAGAATGAGAGTGACGATGATGGTGATGATGATGTTCAAAAGTTTATACACAGGAAGAAAAGAAAGAATCGCTGAGGCATAAGGTCAAGTCCCCGGTCAGCCCTGTCAGCCGCCTTATGCGTTAGGCTAGCTGTCATCCCAATATTATAGACAGAGCCTAAGTTAGCATGAAGGTCTTATGGAAGATTCAGTCGCAACCTCGCACCAGTCATCATCCTACATAGTGCGCCAGCCTCGGCCCAGTGATCACTCCACAAAGCAATCAGCTAAGGAGTACAAGGTGTCATTCACCTTGTCTTCTGAGGCCTTTAATGCACTTCTCAAACACCCCTTGTTCATATTCCCGGACCCGAACATCCCATCTGAAACCGCCTCCCCGTTCCCACTAACCAGACTCTCCAACAGATGGTTCACCAAATGCAGCTTCCGTAATAGGTCCACACTCTGAATCTTGAGTGCCTGGCTTCCGTACCCGTCGGCACCCATCATCCGCCCCGTCATGGTTGCCCATAACGAGTTCCATGCTTCTCCGCAACGTTGGTGCGAATGTGCTGCCGCACTTCCCGGGGGACTAGACTGAGCAGGCAGGAAACATGACGGGTGATGCACAAGCGTCGGTGGGTTAGATGGAAGCGCCTCGCAGGCCTTGCTCAGGTTGTAATACCCCGACAGCAGCCTGATCCTCTGATCACGCGTCAACTTTGGTGAGGCTGCCCATTCCTCCTTGCCTTTGAGCATCATCAGATAATACGCGAGTCCAAGGAGGGGCCGGAGGTTCAGCTTATCGGCAACGGTCATAGCAGAGACGATGTCATCGGTTTGACCTGTGAACAGGAGATCAGCCCAAATCGGTTCAACGGCCTCGTGCAGCTCCTCGTTGTTGCACAGCACGGCAACTTCGGTGAGTTGTGTGAGGATGGGAGTGGAGGAAAAGATGGATTCGGATGGCATATCGGAGGTTTGACAGATGGTAAGGACATGCAGTGCCCACGACTCGGTGGTCCGGAACGTATACTTGTGGGTAATACGTGCAAGCCGAATCAAACGAATGATCTCAGCTTGCGTGGACGGCATACGGAACACTTCTGCTGGTCTAGATGTTCATACGAATGAATGATTGATTGTTACTTAACGCGCAGAAGGACATTTTACTCACAGTGCGTAAAGTGACCATAATAGTGCCCGAAACTCGTCCGGTGTGTCACCGTGCAGAACTATTGGGTTCTCGTCACTGGCCCCTTCTTTTTCATCTGCGCCAAGGGCTGGTACGTGGCTGTCGTCTAGCGAGAACATGCCCTCAAATGCTGATCCATCTCGGGAGAGAAGGAATCTGTGGACCTAACAGGCAATTGGCTCTTCAGCGCTCGCATGATCCAGAGCTAAAGCTGACCTTGAACAACGTGTCTTCAACTTGGATCACAGTATTGCCTTCAGAGAGATAATACTCTGAATCTCGAACAACGGTGGGTGCACGCATAGCTAAGCTTGAAAGTCTTGTGGAGTAACTTGACGCAGTTCTCTAACTCCTCAAAGTAATTGTGGCGCCTTCAAGACAAAGAGACAAGGAAAAGAACGAAGCCCAGATGAAGGTCAGGAAAGAAAAAAAGAGACCTGCAAGATGAAGGTAGGAAAGAGAAGGGAAGTAGAGAACGTGTTTGCAAGGTGTCGACTGGGGGAGTTCTCGGGAAGAGGAGCAGGTAAGGAACCCGTCAACGGAATCAAGTTATGTAACCCTATTTTGTCAGAAGTTTCCTTTTTTGGAAGCCGATTTCTCGCGTGTAAGCAAAAATGACGCAGAGGCTGTGCGTTGTTTATGGCCAAAGCAGACTATTTATGGTGCATTACCAAGGCCCTCTGGCTTCTTGACTAAGGGTTAGCACACTCCATAAATCGATATTAGTCTTAAACATTCATTGGAGCACATGTATTCACTAGTGACAGGACATATGTTGCATACGATGACCCGAGGTTTCAAAAAGGACAACAGAAGTAAGAGTTTACGACCACTTACTGGGGAAAAGAGTACGGTACCTTTTCACAAAACTGGCAGGTTATAAATTCTTCAGTTTGACAACATCATCAGCGTGCTCATGTCAGGTGGAGTCACTGGAGTGATGTCTCCAATGACTGGTAGCTGAAGCACCGCATATGACGAGGCTAAGACGGCTGAAGTCCAGACCGAGTTGAAAGAAGGAAGCTGAAGAATAACAGGATGGAGGAGAAAGACGAGAGACGACGCGGCTGAAGATTGAATTCAAATCCCATCAAACGGCAATGAGACTGTTATAGATATCAGCGCTCTATAGACCCGTTACCCGGCGCCCTGAACCAGCCTGCAGAAGTATCTGTGCGACACGCAGGAGATAAACTCCGGCTGTCCCAGGAAATTGCAAAGTAGAATGCAGTCAAAGAAACCTATTCAAAGAAGGAATCGTGAAAAACGGTTCCTGAATATTGGGAGCAAGTGTTTTTGGACAATCTCTGGATGATGTGCACGCGCTAAACATAGGAAAGGAATTGAAAAATGCTTGCTCTTGGCAGCGATCACAAAGACACGAAAATAATCATTACATTCATACACATACCTTCAGTAAAACGACCGTATCGTAGGAATCGTGCTGCCTTGGAACGATAGAAACTATAACTCGTCATCAAGCAGAAGGTGCTCAAATCCCAAGTTAGCAGTGAGGTCCTAGAAAATATAAAACAGCTCGAAAGTTAGCCTCATTCTCCAGTCGAACAAGTTCAGTTCTACTACACCCAGCCAGTCCTTACCAGCAGAATTCGCCATGTTCGCCCGCGTCTCTTCCCTCTCCCTTTGCGCCTTTGCTCTCCTCGCGCTCCCGTTCCTTGCGGCCGCAAGTGTGATCCCTCGCTAGGATGGCCAATGCGCCACGGGCACACTGCAATGCTGCCAGTCCGTCCAATCGGTGAGTAGATAAATGGAGATGCTATAGCACAAAAAGGTTGATGTACCTGATCACTGCAGTCTACCGACTCGGCCCTCGGCATTCTCCTGGGCCTCCTCGGTGTCGTGCTCGGTGGCCTTGACATACCCATGTAAGTTCATTTCCGAGTACTATACTGTGAAATGTTTTAATATGCTGCTTCCTCATAGTGGTATTACCTGCTCTCCAATCTCCGTCGTCGGAGTGGGAGGCAACAGCTGTACCGCCGACCCCGTGTGCTGCCAGAACAACGACTTCGTAAGTACCTACTTTGAATCCTTCAATCATCACGACTAACCTATCATTGCATGGGTCTTATAGAATGGCGTTATCGCGATCGGATGCACCCCTATTTCTATCGACTTGTAGGCTGGTGAAGTGTAGTATGAGGTTCGATTCAAGACCTTTGTATCGAAATCTGGTTGATGGTCTGTAGCTCTCGATTATCCCGGTCCATCGATACAGATAGCATACCAGTAACATTGCCTCAGAACCTGGTTGTATAGCACGTTGATGACTGTGACGATATGTATATGATATATGTTTAATGCCATGGACTTCTGTGAACAGCACTCACGGGTCACGAGAAGCATGAGCATGCCCTGTCATGGAACAAGGTTAGAACATTGCTTTATAAAAAAAGTTATGCATAAAAGTACCTCGGCCGTTTGCTTTCAATCCACAGCAGATTGAACTCGTTACGGACATCTTGGGCGAACTGTGGTCTACACTCTCCAGCCAGCCGCGGCGCGAGTGGTCATGATCTGAGAGTAATAAAGTGTGGGAAAGAACTGAGTTTCAAGCTCGACATTTCATTCCGCTCGTCGACGTCGACGCCCTGGGCGGTCCACTGGGATCTCGTCAGACTATATTCGACTTTGTCAAGTGAATAGTTTGTACTAACTCTTTTCTATCATCTGGACTCAAAGTGAGCAACCACTTCATTCCTTTTCCTTCTTGAGAACTCAGCAGTCTTCGGTATAAGTCTAGGCGATATCAGGCAATATCCAAGTTGTGGGAATGGCATCTTCCACTGAGGGTGCAGATGGAGTATTCGATTTCCTCAAGGCAGAAACGCTGCGCGCTATGATGCGCGACTTGGGGCAACCGGGTCTTCGCAAACGGGAGGAAATGATTGGTTACTTGAAGGATTTGTCTGCCAATACTTGTGAGTTTCTGTTTAACTTGTTCTAGCGTCTCATCTTGTATAAACCATGCTGGATGCACCATCATACACTCTTCTGCTTTCTTGAACCATCTCTTAACCTACTTTTTTCATCTAGCCAATGAAGCCGAAGCTACTTCGTCGTCCAAGTCAAAAGCCGCGTCAAAGTCTTCCTCAAAAACTGCTCGACCTTCTGCTGTCACTACACCAGTACGAAAAACTACTCGATTTTCTACCGCAGACGTGAAACCAGAGGTGCCAGCGACGCGAGCCGCCCGCGCGCTTGTGTCAAGCTCCGCCTCCTCTCGGGTCCCTGTTACCAGATCTACTCAAAAAGCTCCCGAGACATCTACGGCACCTGCCACAAGGTCTACACGAAAATCCATATCCGCACCTGTTCCTGTAGCTTCAACGCGTTCTGGTCGGAAACGAAAAGCGGAAGAAAAGGGAGAAGAAGAAGAGGCAGATGATAGCGCTAGTGCCGAGCCAGAGTCTGCCTCAACTAGCTCCCCGAAAAGAGCCCGTATGAGCACGCGGTCTGGCAAGCTAGTTGGAGATGAAGATGTGGAGATGGTTGATGAAAGTATCAGTACCGGCCCCCTTCGAGGTCGATCGTCTGCTGCTTCTAGGAGGGGCGCGAGTTCTCGTATGGAAGTGAGCGTTAGCGTTTCTCCAAAAACGAGGACACACTCTAGAAGTCGAACTCGCGCTCAAAGACGCGAGGTTGATCTTGACCAGTATGGTGACGTTGGCGGAAATGATGAGATTGAGCCAGAAGAGAGCATTAGCACTGCACTGCGAAGAGGACGGTCGCGCGGAGGGAATGCTCTTGACCCTGCTACTTCGAGGAAAAGGAGGGGAGGAAGTGGTGAGGAGGACAGCGAAGCAGAGGAGGAAAGCGTGTCTGACAAGGTTGCGGTCGAACCCAAGAGAGGACGCGGTCGGCCACGCAAGTATCCCAAAGTCAGCTCAGAAGAAGCCAGTGACGAGCAAGAATCAGGAGGAAAAAGAGCAGAATCTTCAACCGCGTCTCAGAGTCGTAGACCTCGAGGCAGACCACCAAAATCCAATAAGACTAAAAGTCCTCCCAAATCCATCTCACCCGAATCCCCGGATACTGAAGAATACGAGAACTCGGAAGCTGACGCTGATAGTGATGCCGACGAAGAGATGTTTATGGACACAGTGGTAACTGAAAAGATCACTCGCCGTGGGCGACCGCGTAGACGTTCCTCAGCCACACCCCCGCTCGCTACCCATGGAACTCAAAATCCTAATGAAACTCCATCTGCTTCGATCGCGACTTCTCGTCCCGCGCGCACTGTTCGTCGTCCAAAAAGCCCTATTCCACGAACCCTGACTACGCCGCCGGTGAAAGTAGTAAAGAGGACCTACTCACGGAAGAAGAGGAACAGTGATTCATCCGCTAGAACTCGCGCTCGAAGTCCGAAACCAAGGTCTGCAGCCAAACCACAGCCGCCTCCCCAAGTGAATATTGTGGACAATAACAGAGTTCGAGCTCGCTCGAATTTTGTTGGAGTGGTATTGGCGCCTTTTGGTCAAATGCGTTTGAAAGAGAAGGAAAAGGAAAAGGATCAAAATGGGGTGGGCCATGAAGCTGATGAAGATGCGGATGGCGAACATGATATTGATATGGAGCATTTCAATGAGAACGGTGGCGTGGTTGAAAACAATGATCCACCTAGGCTAGACGCGACAGAAGGGGCTACTGACGCTTTGAACGGAGCTACAGAGGAGGTTACTGAAACTGAGCCTAGTCCAGCCACGAGAGACGATCCCCTCGACGGAGAAGCGGAGAAGGTCGCTGAAACTCGTCAAGAGACGGAAGGCGAGAATCCAGTGCAAGGTTAGCATTCCCAAGCTGTCTCTTCCCATTGAAAATGCCGAGTTTCGAACGCATCCCTTCACTTCATAATTCGTTATGTTCTGATGAACTTCGCATATTCTTTCTCAACTTGAACCCCATTACTCTTATTAACATATTATCATTTATAGAAGGTCCTGCTCTCGGCGACGCCGAACCTTTGGTTGAACCCCAGCCTCGTTCATCCATGTTCGGTTCGCCGCCGGCACAAGAAGACCCGCTTGTTACCGCAACCCAAACGCTACCTTCTTCTACACCAGAAACGGAATTGGATCCGAATACAATATTTCATAGTGGAGCTACCTTTGACGCGGCCATTGGTGCAGCTGCGGGGCCGAGTGAAGATTTTCATGAGCCCTCAGCGGATCTCGAGCCAAGACTACCCGAATCAGAATTGGAGCACTCTATGGAAATACAACCAACGGAGCTGGATACCACTGCGCATGCTGTTGACTATGACGATGCCTCCATGCATGCTGGGGTCGACAGCTCCGCTGGCCACCCTAATCAAGAATCTAACGTGGCGAATATGGAAATACAACAAACTGGGCTGGATGTCACTGCGCATGCTGTTGACTATGATGATGCGTCCATGCATGCTGGGATTGACAGCTCCGCTGGCCACACTAATCAAGAATCTAACGTGGCGAATATGGAAATACAACAAACGGAGCTGGATGCCACTGCGCATGCTGTTGACTATGACGATGCCTCCATGCATGTTGGGATCGACAACTCCGCCGGCCACACTAATCAAGAATCTAACGTGATGAATGTGCTTTCGTCTGAGCATCATGACCTAAGGTTTGCATCTCATGCATCTGCGAGCGACGGGATGGCAGACAGGGATGAGGAAGGCGGCGCTTATGGCGCATATTCAAACGATATCGGGAATGCTGAAGGCGAGGCTACTTCTGCCACTACTGGTGGCCTTTTCGTGAACGGTGGCGAAGATTTAACTATGGAGGCAAATACTGCAAATGGTGGGCCCGTCGTTAAAGAAGAAAGTAAACCTGTGTTGCTGACTCCATCTCCATCCCCCTCTTACTGCCATTATACCTCTTGCTCCGTCCCACCGTTGCCGCATCCAATGAAAATGAAAATCGAATGTAAAGTGGAACCGGATTTGGGGAGCCCCGAAACAAACGATACCGCTAACGTATCTCATTCTTCCCCTGCCACCACCTCAAACCTGCAAGGTGTGACAATTCTTCCACCAGCAGATCTAGCTTCGCTTGCGTCGTTGCATTCGCTGCATTCGAGGCCTGGTGCAGATGCAGGAGACGCAGAAACATATGAACAGCCTTATGAGGAGAATTTCGATATGGACAAAAGATACCACTATGGTGGGGCTGAGGGTGGCCTCGACTTTGAAATGGGCAATGAAGATACCCTAGGGCAAGGTAGTGCTGATTTGGGGAGCGCGATGTATGGCCCAACGCCTATGCCAGATGGTATGGAGACACGGTGGCCTATGGGGATGGGAGACGGAGAAGAACATTCGTAGGATGGTTGCTGTTTGACGGAATTCGTATGTAAGGTAGATCCATTTATTTCCCTTGGGAGGATTTTCATTGACGAATTATCATGCAACGTCTGTTAGCTATTATTAATGCATCTGACTGAACTTTGCAACCACCTAAGACTATTGCTTATCTCTGGATATGACGTCTCCTTTGACTTGATCTGTGACTCACAACGCCATCTCAAGTTGCGGCCAATGATCCTCATGAAGTCTTAAGCGATTTGTCTACTCCCTTTAAAAAGCGACCAAGATAATCACATATCTCGAGTCGGTAAACTTACTATATTACAATGTCTTGCTTAGTATTACTCGCACAGAAATTCTAGTTATACTCAATCACTTGTACGGGCATCAAGTTTCGAGATCGTGCTACAAGCTTTTCGGCCCTTAAAGATTATATAACAATTCCCTTTCTAGGAACACAAATCCAGCTTTGACCGACTATGGGTCACGTTACCAACTGTTCCCTTGCTTCCGACGGCACCGACGGATGATAGGAATCGGTTTCTCGCCTCGCAGAATGATTGGAAATTTACTCTTCGTGCAGTGCGTCAACACTTTGCTGTTTCATGTTATATAATGATGATTATAATCAACTCGAGGAGTATAAAATTCAGTGGCAGTCTTGAATAACAAGGCATCACTGGCGCAGTTCCGAAACACTAATGCTTATTCCTCTATTTTCTTCTCTGGCCACTCTCGTCGCTCTTTCTCCATTTTCCTGCCAATCTTACGCTTCTCCGGTCTATGCTTCAGTAGAAAACGCAACTTTCCTTGGAATCTATAACGAAACACTAGGGGTTGATATCTTTCGAGGAGTTAGCTATGGTGTCGCTGAACGGTTCAGGAGAACCACTGCACCTTCGTACGAGCAAAATGCCTTCGTAAACGCTACTCAGTTTGGAGTTGCGTGTGCTCAAATCACGGGCTCGGTAAGTCTCAGTTCTATCTCAGGCTGATTACAAATATTCTCAGAGCTAACGTTTTGTCGGTCGTATCCCTAGGACTCTCTCGCGGACTTTGGAGGTGAGTTATACAAGTATGCAATGGAAGGCAAGCTGTAACCCGTACGTTGCAGCGTATGGTATCGGCGAGAACTGTACAACACTCGACATATACCGTCCTCACAATATAAGCTCTGATGCTAAATTGCCGGTAATGTTCTGGATCTACGGAGGAGGCCTCACTCAAGGATCTTCTTCCACCTACTCTGGGATTGGAATAGTCGCAGGATCTTCAAAAATTGTATTCAAATTGTTTCTTTCCTGTATTTTTTACCTGAGGCTGATTTTGTACGACAGGATCTACCCGTCATTACAGTGAGGCCCCTTTTCTTCGATTCCTATCACATCTAAGGAAATGATCTAGGTCGTTATAAACTATCGACTTGCTCTTTGGGGGTTCTTGTCAGTACCATGTGCTTTGCTTTTTGACGGTTAAGTACTGAATATATTTCCAGAGGCGGAAAAGAAGCACAAGATAACGGAGCTCTCAATCTTGGCCTTTATGATCAAAGAGACGCGATGGTCTGGGTCCAAAAGTACATTGGCTACTTTGGCGGAGATAGCAGCAAGGTGACACTATTTGGTCAATCCTCTGGATCGTAAGTGTCTGGTTTTATGCCATGAAAATTGCATCTGAGTCTCGTAGAATGTCTATCTCTTATCACTACTTGACCGAGAATACGACTTTGTTCCGTGGAGCGGTTCGTTCAATAACCTAACGCGAACGAACGTTCTAGCTCATATTTTCCACAGATACTCGAATCAGGTGTCTCTACCTCCGTTCCAGTGTTGCAAGCATCGAGCTCTCAAGGAGTGTATGACGCAATCGTCAATCTGACCGGCTGTAATGGCGCAAATGACACTTTTGAGTGTCTTCGAATAGCCGATGAAACTGTCCTTTCTGATGCAGCGAACGCTGTGTATAATCAACCTACCACATATAGTGCACGAGTATGTGTTCATCGTTTTGGTGGACGAGATTTACATCATGTACTGACAGCTAATAGCCCTGGGGCGCGGCCATTGATGGTGAAATCATTCCTGCTAGTCCAGCATACCTCACTGCTCAAGGAAGAATGTCAGCCTATTCCTGCCACTAACCTGTTGTAATTGCGAAGCTGATGGTTGCGTATCTGCCAGCGCCAAGCTACCATTCATAGTCGGTGATGTTCAAGACGAGGGAACACTTTTCGTGCAGCCGCAGGCCCTGAATACCACTGCGGACTTCGTGACTTTCTTGGGGAGGGACTATGTCAGCCGCAATGCAACATTCATGACCAATGATACCACATTGTCAAGTATAGAGCAGCTTTACCCAGACGACCCTTCTCTCGGTTCTCCTTACGGGACGGGCAATGAGACATTCTTTGGAGAACAGTTCAAGCGCGGAGCCGCAGCATACGGAGGTGAGTAAGACTGGCATTGTATATTTTATGTCTGAATTCACGATTCCTTAAAGATATTCATTTCCATGGCCCGAGACGTAATTGGTTGGACATGGCCGTTGAGCAAAATATTCCAAGTTGGTGTTACCAGTTTGCACAATACACTCCGACTATCCCTGAGTGGGCAGGAGGTTTGTTATTACTCTCAAAATTCCGAGCCTGGATTACCAACACGTTTTTTCGCAGTCTGCCACGCCAGCGAGATACCTTATGTGTTCTTGGACATTCCCTCCTCTGATGGCATCCTGTACGACCTTGCGAAGCAAACCCTAATTTACTGGTGTGTAGCATTCATGCCACCTCAGTTCTTGGTCCATACCGACCTGTCTTTCTATAGGGTATCATTTGCCAACCATCTTGATCCTAACTTCCCAAGTAATCCCACCTGGACGCAATACGGCTCAAAGAAGCAGTCTCTGTACATGTTAGCCAACAACACAGAGATGATTACGGACAACTTCCGCGAAGAGCAAACCGAGTTAGTGGAACTAGTTTTTTTCCGAGTCTATATATCCTGACAATACTCTTTCTTACAGTTTCCTGAGATCGGTTGCAGATCAGTTTCTCGAATCTCCGTCTGACCCTCAATAAAGCTAGAGTGATACAGACTCTCTTACTCTACTTAAGTATTCTACCTTACATCGGACATACATAATTTGGTACCTGAGGATGTAGTTGGGCTAAACTGCAAGAATGGTCAATCATCGTTGACTTGTCAAAATTTTCTTATCTCAGCTTCGTGTATTTACTCAAGAGTACGTCCGTTTTCATTCGCTCCTCTGCCTCTGCCTCTACAAAGGTTACAGCCACCAGACCCCCTTCAGCCCGAAAGATAGCAAGCATACCTACCGGTATCACGCTCCTAGAACTCAAGAGGTTATGGACCGGTGTAAGATCAGCGGCGCTCAAACCGAAATCCATCTTAGTCGAGTCGAACCTAGCCCAACTACTGGAGCGGATGTCACCCCCTGCAGTAAGTCTTTGCGTCACAAAAGGCTTGAGAAGAGGCTTCTGCGCTTCCATATATGTTATCCGTGTTGCAAGTGCTGAGGGTGTAAGCTGGTCAAGCAAAGCCTTTCGGATTGCCAAAGCGACCTTGGCAGTGGAAGATATGTTGCTGTCCAAGAGCTGCTCCAGCGATACAGCTAGGCCTGGCGAGAAGTTTAAGTTACCGAAATACTTTCCAGCTCCAAGACGATCTCTGCCATCGACCGCAATAGAAATCGACTGGAAGCCCTCAGGACACCACTCGTCAACGGACTTGATCGGCATAAGCGAGTGACGAGCGCGAGCCATTGCTCCCCATACTAAAGCTGTAAGTGCGTCTATACTGGATATCCATGCTCCATCAGCAACCGGCGCGCAATCAGCCTTGAGCAATGCTAGAGAATCATCATCGATGAACCATCCCTGGCCAACTCGTGCTACAGGGAAAGGCGCCATCCTCGAGTCTGGCGAGATCGGAGGAAGCACAAGAATTCCGGGCATCAGCTGTGGTACCGGTAACTCAGGAGAGGCTTGGACGTATTTTTGTGGGTCCCGCAACCATGACTGCGGTACATCTACCGCCATATCAATACTCTCGCCACGCGAAAGTTTCGTCCAGGTGGACAGAAAGTCCGTAAAGGAACCGAGATCAGCAATATAGTGATGTATAGCGGCGACGATAGCAAGTGTTCCGCATGAAAACTATTCAGCAGGGTCAGCAAGAGAAGGCGGGAACGTTCGCATTGAAACCTTACCTGTGTGACCCGCACTGCGAAGAGGGTCTCCTGAGCGAGCTCTTCATCTGATACGAAGACTCTCGGGGAGATTTCTACCATGGTAAGTACATGCTCGTCATATGGTCGTGCATCCTGTTGTACTACGAACTTAGCGCCGGTTCCATCGCAAAAGATGGTCAGATCTGAGCTGGAGTCCTCCGCATCAATGGGTCGGATACTTCCGGCCACGGGAGGATAAAGTTCCAATGCGTCTGCGAGAGAACTTTTGAGCTTCTCTATGATGGACACAAGTTGTTCATCAAAACTCCCTAGTGTAGGTTTCCTCGAATGTGCACTTCGATACAACATAAGGGCGGGAGTACGTATGGGAGGCATAAACAGATCAAAGGCGTGCAGAGGAACGGGTTCCTGGGTAGGAAGATTCAGCTTGTTAGACGGTTTAACGATCCATGACTGGACAGCTGGTTTCGATACTTCTGTGGCGAGTAGGTCCATGTTGTATGGGTCCAAACAACAGATCTCTTTCTTTTTTATGTAAATCCCCAGCTTCCAGCCTGGAAAATGATCATTGATTTGTCTAATTAGTACATACACAGTTGCAACACTGGTTGGTCATGAAGATGTCATCAAGCATGACTGATTTCGGTTGAATTCAAGAGAATTCTCACTCTTCAGGCGCCGCCTACTAACATTAAACACACGAGGATAAGAGGTAAGTCCAATGATTGTTCGCAAATTTGGATGAGCTGACGCACTCACCACCCAGCACCTTACCCATGAATCATCTCTTCTTACCACCCATCATCTTACCCATGTATCATCTCTCTTACCAATCTCTTTCGCGAGTTCTTGAGCTTTTGAGACTTCAGTTCCATGACTGCCACGATACCCCGTGGGCACGCGATGCTTCGCAACCTCCATAATTTGCGATTGAGCAGTGCAACGCACTTTTTTGAATTTCGGGCAGCCATATGCTCCCAGCACTTGAGTAGTTGTAGTTTTAGACAATAGTGGACGTAAGCAGAGTCCAGACGTATTGAACCCGGCAACGGCCCGGCAATTTTGCCTCAGCCAAGTTCCCACGGGATCAAAGCTCTTCTAAGTTCTCCGCGACATCGGCTTAGACTTGAGGGTGTTTCACCAGATTCCTGGAGAACGAGACTAGGGGCACTGCGACAATCGTAGATTTGACAGAATAGCATGAAGACAAAAGTGGCATTTAATATATTAGCGATGTAAGGACTAGGGTAAGTGGATAGGTTACTGAGGAGATTATATGTATGAGGTGTGGTGTTATGAAATAGTCATAATAGTATCTTAATTCTAGCACCCTACAGAGCCAAACTCGTACGTGAGCATACAGCTTCGAGTTCAAGTGAAGTTTCCATCCACCGATAGTGATTCGATATAGAGAAGGAATGAGACTCACGAGAACGTCTATTGTTGTTGTTGTATAACCCGCCAAGCTTGGTACGCTGCCAATTCATCGGCACCCCTCCTCGTCGGAGAAGCACCGCTTCCATGCGCAATGTTATTGACTGCAGACATAGTCAGCTATAGACTCTTAAATTTGTTTGAAAGTCCTACTGTAAACGGTTGATGTCCAGGTCCCTGCATTTGCAGGACCATCATATCGTTGGTCGTAGTAGACGCTGCAGCGATTGCTTTGCGCCCAATTATTCAGGATAACCTTGTACTCTAGATGAGGCAGTAAGAAGACCAACTTGGCGATTCAAGGAAGTATCAGAAAACCTACGAGGTTGAGACATTTCCAACAGAAAAATACGAGGAGATACTAATGTACTTGTGATAGCTCGAGAGCAGTGAATCGACATGGACGTACATTTTGCGGTCTTTATACCCACTTCCAAGAAGGAGGAAAAACCGGAAAAGGACACAAGTCCGTCTCTCAATAGCATTATGAGTCGAGTCCATTGCATATGCAAATAGGCCGAGAGTTATGCAGGTGGCTATCGAAATGAAGCGCGCAGTTGTTCAGCGTTATCGATGAAATCCCATCCAGCTACCTGAATATCGAGTGTGCTGTCCGCGGACATGAGCCTTAGGTAGAATGATGTACATACTACGATGGCGACCCAGTTCCGCTAACGTACCTACAGCAGTGCTTGAAGAATGGAAAGAAAGAAAGAAGTAGAGCTCTTTAATCCGCAAGGGGATTCATCTAAACAGACAAAGAGTGAGTTTTCTCAGAAGCAATTTTAGGGTCAGTAATTTGTTCCGAGTTTGCTTACCTCGAAGTCCGATAGGACTCGAGGGAATATTGCAGAGCGCTTGACAGCTTACAGAGGCCCAAGTAAATATCTGGGAAATGCAATCGGTTTCTTGTCATTCCGCTTCTCTCGGGGGTCGAATACGATAGACATTGGGAGTTCAAACCTGAGTAATAATTTCGTACAATTTTCTTACAACATATGGAACGCCGGACCGAGTGGTTTCTGAGCAGCTGTAAATTCACGGAAAATTTTTAGTCAGTAGTACAAAAAGGAGATTAAAAGGCGTATACCAAAGAGATCGCAGACGAATTAGCTTTTCGCGATTTGGAATAGTCAGCGTTAGAAAAAAAAAGTGGAGTCATTAGAAGCTAAGCCATAGCTTCCAAAATGACTAGACTTTTGCGCTGAGCACGGCTGGAGATGAGAGTGAGTACGGACCTACATGGACATACAACGCCGCACCAAGAATCATACTATCAAAAAGAGATTGTACACCTTATTCGAATTACTGCTGTTAACGGGAATATCCAGCGATTAGATGCCATATCGCAATGCGAAAGCTCCGACCGCCCTGATTCACAGCAAGAGAATTAAGCAATTATGTGCGCTGATAATCGCGGCACTCTAACAGCAAAGTGCACTATTTTCGTTTACTGTTCCTGTTCTAGCGCCTTTTTCCGCCATTTAGCAACCACTATTTCAGCACTTGATAGGTCAGAGACAGTACCGGAGAGTGACTTGAAGACCGCGTTTGGAACGCTCGAGGATGGGTCGATGGTTATCATGCAGCCTCGTGCACGAGTACTAGCAACAAAGCACAGCAAGAGCTATAAAGCTCCAATTCTGCCCGATAGTCCAGCGTTTTGTCGAGTGCCCCATAAGGCGGATTCACTGAAAGTCACAGATAGTACAAATGACCACTTTTGACCGTGGCTCTGTAGAGAGCTAGGAAGAGTGATCCCTTTGCGTGTAAATGGCCACTGGAGTTTGAACAGCAACATAGCAAGCATGAGCAAGCCTTCAGGTATCCACCTTCTCCGTCGATATCGGGCCCGAGTCGAACTTGAGTAACGCGCTTCACACTGCACAGAGGTGTAAGAAGAAAGCGGCAGGAACATACACCAAAGAACCACGATATATTGATTTTTTTCTGCGCAAGACGAAGAGATTAATGAGGATATTTTCCTCAATTCAGAGCCAGGAGAGCCAGAACATTGTGGAGAAGAAGAAAAGGTTCAAAACCGCTTATTGCAGTAATCTGAGTTACGTAATACACTGGCTCGCCGCGGCGTCCGAAGATAGAGCAAGGTCACTTTGACCAGTGGCTAACAAGGTTCCATTTACACTGGCGTAATGTGACCAGTTATCAAGGTTGTTCCACAACTACCATCTTGCCATTTTTCGCGATGGCGAAGGTCGACATTCTTCCTTCCGCGAACTACACCCGCAATGAACCTCAAGAAGCGGCGACGAAGGTCGGGAAATCTCTTCGTAGGCTTGCTCTCTTTGTCGGATTGGCATGGATAGTGTTCGCGACTGCACAGCGTTTCGACTCTTCTATCGGGGAGCTTGGGGGTATGATGATGCCTGGTGATGACATGATCTCATCGGACAAGAAGCTCTGCTCCCAATACGACGTGCTCACACCCAAGAACCCTCTGTGGAATGCTATGGGTCAGACGCTTGAAACTAAGGATTTCAAAGCAAAGGCAATTGAATGGTTAGCGGGTGCGGTCAAAATCCCGTAAATTATACTCCTTTGTAGTCTATGACTTCGTTTCCAGCTAAAATGGCGCAACTTGTGTAGGTCGGAGTCGTACGATCATATGGCACCTGTTGGCGAGGATCCTAGATGGGAAATCTTTGGTGCATTCCACGAGTATCTCCTGACAGCGTTTCCTCTTGTGTGAGTGCTTTCAATACTAACTGTTTCGACCAAGCTGAAAGTCGAGATAGGCACTCGACACTGTCACTCGCTAAGGTCAACACCTACGGATTGCTCTATGAGTGGACTGGGGCGGACCCTTCGCTCAAACCGATTCTGTTGGCCGCTCATCAAGGTACGTCGATCGTACATCGGTTCTTTGCGCTCACGAGGCTCATCGTGTCATCTTCATAGATGTTGTTCCTGTAGACCCCAAAACCGTAGACGAATGGGTTCATCCTCCATATTCCGGCTATTTCGATGGTGATACACCTTTTTAGACCATGTATAGATCGACCCTAACGCGCAATCCCTTTTAGGTGAAAGCATTTGGGGACGGGGTTCAATAGACGATAAATCCGGTCTCATTGGCGTGCTGTACGTGCATCTTGTCTCCTGTTCATCTCAATCACTCGATGCTGATTTTTGCACAGGATTGCCATTGAGACTATGTTAAAGACGGGGTTCAAGCCCACTCGTACCGTGGTGCTCGCATTCGGGTTCGACGAGGAATCTAGCGGACATCATGTGAGTCCATTTTCTTACTGGTTCATTGGAGTTATTTTGAACCCATACTTTCATCTGCTTTCCAGGGTGCAGCTAAGCTCGGTGAAGCGATGCTGGAAGTTTATGGTGAAGATGCTTTCGCATTCATAATAGACGAAGGAGGTGCGAAGTTGGACATATAATATCAGCTGCGAATTAGGGCCTAATGCATCACACAGGAGGATTCTCCGAGCTTTATGACACAGTTTTCGCCATTCCTGGTATCGCTGAGAAGGGATACATGGACGTTCGTGTCGATGTGGCTTCTCCTGGCGGTCATTCCAGTGTTCCTCCGGTTCACACGGTATGTGTGTAAGGATGCTGAAACCCAAGCTGCTCTTCTAAGTTTCTCTTCATGGCAGACTATTGGATTACTCTCGAAGCTAGTGGTCGCATACGAGGATAACCCTTATCCTGTTGAACTGGTGAGTCATTCCTAAAGCTCAGATTACACGGTCCTACATGAGTTTTGTAGACCAGGGACTCCATTCTGTACGGTACTTTGCAATGCTATGCTGGCCATGGAAATACTATCCCCTCCGACTTACGGGATGCTATCAAACGGTCAGCACGGTCTAAGAAAGCCCTACGGCAGCTCGGGGATATGCTATTTTCGGATCCGGCACTTGCTGCTCTTGTAGCAACTACTCAAGCGATTGATCTCATTCAAGGCGGCGTGAAGACGAATGCGCTCCCTGAACAGGCTTATGCCGTCATTAATCACCGTATATCGACCCTCAGGTTCGTCCAGTCTAATCGTAGTTTTTCTTCAACGTTGAAGCCTGACATCCATGAAGCTCCGTGGCAGCGACAATGAAACACGATACTGAAACCGTCAGCGCTCTCGCTGAAAAGCTCAATCTCACCTTCACAGCCTTTGGTGAGAATATCTCTGACCCGAATGCTCCGGCATATGGGACTTTGTCCTTGAGTAGCGCTTTCGGGAACAATCTTGAACCCGCACCCATTACTCCTACATCCGGACCCAAGGCCGGCCCCTACGAACTGCTTTCCGGAACGATCAAGGCCACGTATAATGCACAGCGATCTATCGAAGGCACCAACAACATCGTAGTTGCGCCTGGAATGCCTACTGGCAACACTGATACCAAGTACTATTGGCCGTTGTCGAAGCATAT